>JAXIVJ010001769.1:0-127585 GCA_036785665.1 Chirona hameri
GGGGGGGCTGGACAAGTGGATATATGATTAATGCTTGGGAGGACGGGTTTTTATGCGCCCCTGTCAGGGGGGGGGGGAGGTTGAGAGAATGGGGACAGGAAAGCCGTGTGAGTGGCCTGCCAACCGACCTGGTTCAGTTTTTGTTTGGAGACAACAAGCCATGAGCCGAGATATCAGGGGACAATTGGAGAATAGCGTGAAGGTGATCTCGTTGCAGTTATCAATGAGTGCAAAGGTTTTTACCCCATTTCGGCTCTGAAGTAGGTTATCGGAGATCGACACGGATGTGAAAAATATTGTGGTTGTGCAGCGAATTGGCAGCTTACTCTAGATACCTAGGTCTACAAAACACGACCAAATATGCATGATAAATTAACTCACGCAAAACGGTTAAACGCAAGAATACGTTGACGTTTAGCTGAGGCATTCCTTTTTGAACTAGCAACGGCAAACTGTCTGTCGAAGCCGCGATCGTGCGACTGCCACGCTAGTCCGTGTGGACATTAACATTAACTATAATCCGTCGGTATTAACTATTATACCATGACCGATAACCCTGTTATCAACTATAATCCGTCGGTATTACCGATAACCCCGCTGACCGATAACCCGATAACCCCGCTGACACTGGACATAGACCCACACCAGTCCCCCCTCCCAGTCCCGACTTAACCTGGCGGTCAGAGCCGGAACAGACATAGACCCACACCGGTCTCCCCTCCCAGCCCGACTTAACCTGGCGGTCAGAGCCGGAACAGACATAGACCCACACCGGTCTCCCCTCCCAGCCCGACTTAACCTGGCGGTCAGAGCCGGACCAGACATAGACCCACATCGCCCGGTCTCCCCTGATCCCAGCCCCGGCTTAACCTGGCGGTCAGAGCCGGACCAGACATAGACCCACACCGCCCGGTCTCCCCTGATCCCAGCCCCGGCTTAACCTGACGGTCATAGCGGGACCAGACATAGACCCACACCGGTCTCCCCTCCCAGCCCCGGCTTAACCTGGCGGTCAGAGCCGGACCAGACATAGACCCCCTCCCAGCCCCGGCTTAACCTGGCGGTCAGAGCCGGGCCAGACATAGACCCACACCGGTCTCCCCTCCCAGTCCCGACTTAACCTGGCGGTCAGCCGGGACAGACATAGACCCAGTCCCGGCTTAACCTGGCGGTCAGAGCCGGGCCAGATATAGACCCACACCGTCCGGTCTCCCCTGATCCCAGCCCCGGCTTAACCTGGCGGTCAGAGCCGTGCCAGATATAGACCCACACCGTCCGGTCTCCCCTGATCCCAGCCCCGGCTTAACCTGGCGGTCAGAGCCGGGCCAGATATAGACCCACACCGTCCGGTCTCCCCTGATCCCAGCCCCGGCTTAACCTGACGGTCAGCCGGGCCGAGGCATTTCTTCCGGCAGGAACCAGGCAGCAGCGGCACCGGACTAGCAAGACACTCCTCCCGTCCGGTCTGCATTGCTATGACCTTCAACTGACCTCCTCGCCGTCCCCCCCCCCCCCCGCCTGCACCCCCAGGACCGAGCGAGCCGGACCCGTCTGACCGCTCCCCGTCCTCCGATCTCGACTGACCCCGCCAGTCACGTGACCGAACCGGGCCCTTTGAGCGGGCGGAGCGGGCGGCGCGTGGGGTCACGCCTTGTCTGGCCTTTCGTGCCCCGGGCGGGCGGCGAAGTTGGTCAAAATGGACGAAGCGAGCGGAGAATGAGCCACAGCCGTCGGGCAGAGTTTGGGAAAGAAAAAGGATACCGTTGCGCAGAGGGAAAGGGACACCGTCGCGCAGAGGAAAGGGATACCATCGCGCAGAGGGAAAGGGACACCGTCGCGCAGAGGGAAAGGGATACCGTCGCGCAGAGGGAAAGGGACACCGTCGCGCAGAGGGAAAGGGATACCATCGCGCAGAGGGAAAGGGACACCGTCGCGCAGAGGGAAAAGGATACCGTCGCGCAGAGGGAAAGGGACACCGTCGCGCAGAGGGAAAGGGACACCGTCGCGCAGAGGGAAAGGGATACCGTCGCGCAGAGGGAAAGGGACACCGTCGCGCAGAGGGAAAGGGATACCGTCGCGCAGAGGGAAAGGGACACCGTCGCGCAGAGGGAAAGGGATACCGTCGCGCAGAGGGAAAGGGATACCATCGCGCAGAGGGAAAGGGACACCGTCGCGCAGAGGGAAAGGGATACCGTCGCGCAGAGGGAAAGGGATACCGTCGCGCAGAGGGAAAGGGACACCGTCGCGCAGAGGGAAAGGGACACCGTCGTGCAGAGGGAAAGGGACAGCCCGAGGAAATAGTAGTCCTCAACTCGTGGCGATAAATGACGCAGAACAGAACTCGGTGGCGAGCAGTGACGCAGGACAGAGGTGACAAGCAACGCAGAACGGCAACTGTGCGACGAAGTGACGCAACAGGTACGCGGCGCAGACGAAATACGACTTCATTCCGTATTTGTCCGCAGGGAGCGGCGAGCGACGAGGAAAAAAGGTACGCCGCGGTGGCGAAGGCTCGCACCAGCCTCAAATGCCAGGATGACTGTGCGTTTCCTCGGCCGTAGAATTCATAAGAGGTTCCCAGTCACGGTCCGAGCGGGCCCGAATGGGCACGGCGGTGCCTGGAGAGCGGGACGGGACGGCCGACACATCGGACCATGACTTCACGCTGTGGGCGGAGGCGGGGGCGGGGGCGGGGGCGGGGGCCGACGTGCGAGCACACAGGACGGAACGCAAAGGGACCGGCGCCGACGCAGCGCTTGGCCCATTTCACTACATAGCGGTTTCCAGTGTGGACGATGCTCTCGCCAATGTTGTGGTAGTTGGGGAAGACCCACCCAGAGCATCCAAACACGAATCTCGCCTAAAATACCATCGCGGAAACGGAGCCTGTTCGTAGCAACACGCGAGCTAGCGTGGCACGCAATGTGGTTCACTACCGTAAACAGATCCACTACAACCCCGTCGACGACAAGCTTCATCGCAAATCATAGCAGACGCTCGCAGCTCGCCCACAACCGCTCGTCGAGGCAGCCATGAGCGCACTGGCTCCGCTTCGGGCCTCCGTTCGGCGACCATAAGGCCGGAATAGCGTACTACGCCGGCGGAGGACCGCCCTTACGGCGGCGGCGGCTAGGGGCTGACGACTTCCGTGAGTGGCAGTGACCTGCCCGGCCGGTGCACGGTGTGCAGAACAGGAGGAATGTCACCGGCCCAGTGTGCGAGAGGGGGGGGGGGGGGGGAGGTCGGATCAGATCACAAGATGGAGGTAGATTGGCAGCCGTTGCGGGCGGTGACAGAACTATCAGAGCCGTGGGTGCAGCGAACGAGAACGCTCTGCGACTAGGCGAAGAGGACCCAAACTACGGTGTGGAAATGTCGAGGAACCGCAATGCGTCCCCAGAGCTTTGCGTCCGCCGGTTCGCAACCTTGTTAATGTCAATCATTTAATTGTTGCTTTAATTCTAATGACATGCTGATCAGTTCATAGTGCTGGAATGTCATCAGACTTTCAGGGAAATGTCACCAAAAATAAGGTGTTATAGAACTCATGCGCTAAATTAGTGTCGGCTTAGTGTGCGCCATGCATCATGATCGCTAATCACTAGTCGGCTGATGAGCCCAGGGACGTCATCAAACACTGGAGCGATATCAGAAAACACACATATTGAACATCCAGACTTGGGGACTGGATGTTCAACTGGTCTGTGTGGGGCAGCAAGGGGATCAAATTATTACCAACGAAGTTCGGGTGGTTTGTAGGTATCTTTTTTACTTCTGCTCGTCGTAGTTGTCCGAAATAATTAGTCATTTAATGACTCTTATCTGTTGACGTTTGCGACCGATGTCCAGCCCACCTGGCCGAACCTAAGTTGAGTTACTGATTTCGCAATTGCAGATTGGCAGGAACAGTAAGCTGGATTAAAATGAGATCCAATTACTTTTAAGTCAACCAACTGGCTTCATTTTTGCCGATACACCACCAAACCCTGGTAAGCGCCTGGTAAGACCAAAGAAAAGAAGCAGGCAAGCTCATAATAACTACTGACAACCCGGTCAGTCGCGGTGTCATTCTCAAAACCGACCAGCTACAAGCAGTGGCGTACCGAGTATCAGGTCATACCTGCATGACCTGATAATCCCCCTCCCTCTCCCCTCCCCCTCCCCTTCTCCTACCCCTCCCCCTCACCCTCCCCTCCACTCCCCCTCCCCTCCCCTGGATTTACCTTGCGAACAAAGATGCCCGAGGGCTTGCAATATGCAAATATCTTCTGTTTGTAGTTTATCGTAACACAAGTTCAAAACTTGCCGGAATTGTGTGGGTGTTTTCTTGGGTTATTCACCTCTGATGAAATGCTCCCTGCAGCGGGGCGGCAAAACGACCGGACCTTCTCTGCACGAGCAACCAGCGTTCATTTCGCAAGATCCCAACTTTCTGAAAACTCGTCGGCACGGAAAAGCGCCATAGAGTTACTCAACCACACCTCCGCCCCACACTACCTCCAGCCCTGCGCGACCCCTCCCATTCAGCTGAGCTTCGTGGGCTGCCAGATCGTTACCAGATCTGTGGAGCGCACCGTGCATACCTCGTAGGTCAGACACCCCCCCCCCGTACAAACGCCGCCGGCGACCTCATTTGACCTTTCGCCGGTGGAAATGTCACCGGTGTGGAGTTTGGGGTTGCTAGGCGGTTGCTAGGGGTTGCTAGGCGGGGGTCGGCGAGAATCGAGTCGCCGGAAATCGAATCCGGTCCCGGCGCTGTTCGTTCTCTCAAGCATAGCATGCTTTTGAACTTTTTGTCGGCGGTGGAACAGGTAAACCCTGTGCTGTCGCAAAAACCGCGATCATGCCCGAGCGCAAATAGTGCGAACATTTACAGACGTTTTTATTCTTCTGCATGTCGTCATCTGAGGTGCTCCTCTCTAAATCGAAACTCCTGTCTAATTTCTCTAATTTTCTCCGAAAATTCTCTAAATCATTATCATTAAATGTATCTAACTTCAGTGGCCATATACATCATTATTGTATCCTATTGGCGTGTTGATAGGTGCGATGCTGCGGACTTCAAAGCCAAGGCAGCGACAGGGGAAGCGAAATGCTAAATTTGCCGAGCAACTCCGCAACGTATTGGCAGCTACAGAACAAACTCCCCTGCGGAGGCACCATCAATTATGGATCCCATCGGGAACAAAGGTGCAGTTCAGCGGCCGTGTGGGAGCCGACGCATTGGTTCGTTAAATTCACTTCGCCAAACTTCGAAGTCATGTATCCTGAAATGGCGGACAGCATGGTTAGCCTCTCTCCTGGTGAGGCGCGAAACCCTGCCGCTGTGGAACTTCACCTGCAGTTGTTCCGGTATCTACGGACGGTTGCCATCAGTGTTCGTCACGGGCCCACCAACCCCCAGCCTGGCCCGGCCCAGGCCCATGAACACCAAGCCCAGGCCCGGACAAGGCCCGGTCAAATTAATAATATTGAGGCCCAGGCCCGGTCAGGCCCGTTCAGATTAACCATATCATTACTTTCACAAATTTGCAATCATTATCCTACCATATTTACTTGTATACTATAAATGTAAAACAATGAACCAACTGCGAACCAAAAAAAAATCCACAACCACAGCAACAGTGTATTGCTGTGTAAGTGAACTGCTGGCTAAACTACTTTTGAGCTCTGACCTGAGCTTGTGCGACGCGCGTATTACTTCAAAATTGTCAGGCCCAGGCCCATCCAGAGCCCAGTGATTTCCTAAAGTTGAGGCCCAGCCCAGGCCCAGCCCAGGCCCAGCCCAGGCCCAGCCCAGGCCCAGCCCAGGCCCAGCCCAGGCCCAGCCCAGGCCCAGCCCAGGCCCAGCCCAGCCCATGGCGAACCCTGGTTGCCATGCCACAGATGGCATGGCAACGCAAGCAAAGACAAAGCACGGCAGAACGCAACAGATGGGATGGCTGCAGAGCATGGCGTATTCAGTAACAAATTTAGTCCATCGAATTTATCACTGACGGCTCGAAATGAACAGTATCTGCTGTGAACTCCTGTACCGCCTCCAATCAACTGTGGGAGGATGACGGCAACTAGCTCACACTGGCCGATCCAGAACGACTAAAAAGTTGGTTTAGAGGGCGGCAAGCTAAAAATGGCAGACAAGATTTTCGCGTTCTTTTGCGTAAAGGACCTTTGTTGTAAACACTCTTCCCTTGGTTGTAAAAGTTTGTTATTTTGTCAAATCAGGAAATTGTCAATTTTCGGCCGATTTCGGACGTGTTGGGGAAGCGCATTGTCCCGATGCCCCCTTGGATCCGCCCTGCGATCTCTACACTCAGCCCCGTATGGTTGTCGAGAGAGACCATCGTCGCTTCGCAACGTCCTGCGATCTCCACACTCAACCCCGTATGGTTGTCGAGAGAGCCCATGGTCGCTTCGCAACGTCTAGCGATCTCCACACTCAGCCCCGTATGGTTGTCGAGAGAGACCATCGTCGCTTCGCAGCGTCTAGCGATCTTCACACTCAGCCCCGTATGGTTGTCGAGAGAGACCATCGTCGCTTCGCAGCGTCCAGACCACCCCTTTCCGCCCCGCACCGTGCAGAGAGACCCGCTCGGCTCGGCACTGCACAAACCGCGTGGCCGCCAGACTTCCGGGTACAGAGCCGTTCTGGTGACGTCATCGGCCCGGACAATTCTTACCCAAACCGGCTCTGCTGTCGCGCCGCATTTTGCCGCCGTCGCGCCGGATTTCGTCGCGGCGACAAACATTGGAAAAATACCGACCCTGCGGCCCGGCGGCCGCCCGAAAACGGGTCTGCTCCCCGCCCGGCCCAACTCCAGCCCCGACGAGGCGAGGTGCGCAACGGAGACACCCTTCCTCCGGATCCGGGGATGAGAGGCGGTAGATATTCTTATCGGCCAACCATTAACCTCCCTAATGAACTCCCCTAGTGTTCAGTAATGAACGCGTCAAGAGGGCGTGACCACATCAAATGAAGAGGGTTCAGATGTTCAGCTGTTCACCTGTAAAATCGCAACAGAGAAGCTTCCACGAGCGGGTAGTTACAAGCATAGGGGTAGGAACAGGGGGCAGGGGGCAACCCCCCCCCCCAACATTTTGGATTTTAACATTACGCCCATGGGCGTTGCATGAAAAGAATCGACTTCAGAATGCCTCCTGCCCCCCCCCCCCCCAACTTGAACATAGTTCCTACGCCCCTGGTAACAAGTTAGTGCTTAAAATACATGTGGGGACCGTTGGAGTCGTCGTTGTCAGCCCTGATTCTGACCAGACCGGGGCTCAGGGGTGTGCAGACTGAGCCTGGCCCTGGCACCTGATTCGGTACCTGGCAGCGACGTCGTGATAGGAAAAACCAGCGCCCAGTGACCAGCCGAGGACCGGAACAGCCGCCCAGGAAGGACACAGGTTGTTCGGCGGCACTAAATCCGTCATCAGGGACACTTGATATACATTTAGCTCTACGAACTTACGCATAGCATATAGGATTTTATCACATCAGAAAATGAACCAAAGCAGATCAATTATCCTGGTGAAGTTCCCCACCCACAGACGCCTTCAAGACTTCTACACAATATAACGGCAGTTGAAGCAAAAGCCAAGTTCGTAGTTTTGTCCATTACCGTTTATGAGACTGGCAGCCGGCTCGGGAGGAAACCTGTCCTGACGGGAGGGGGGAAACAGCCGGATTGGACCGGCGTCAGCGGGACAGGGGTCCGCGAGCCTGACAGGGGGGGGGGAGGGTCTCTGAGCAACGGTACGACCGCAGCGAGGGGGTTGGCTAACCAGCAGATATCTGTGGTCCGAGTTGGGGGGCCCGACCAGGCAGGTAGTTCCGCGTGGGAACGCAGGCTCGGGCCCAGCAGGACGCCAGAATAGAAGCAGAATCGGGAGTTCGATCGGGTGGTGATTCAAGATGACGGATTGGTGGACTGGCCACGACTCAACGAGGACTGGCCACGACTCAACGAGGACTGGCCACGACTCAACGAGGCCTGGCCACGACTCAACGAGGACTGGCCACGACTCAACGAGGACTGGCCACGACTCAACGAGGACTGGCCACGACTCAACGAGGACTGGCCACGACTCAACGACGACTGGCCACGACTCAACGAGGACTGGCCACGACTCAACGAGGACTGGCCACGACTCAACGACGACTGGCCACGACTCAACGAGGACTGGCCACGACTCAACGACGACTGGCCACGACTCAACGAGGACTGGCCACGACTCAACGAGGACTGGCCACGACTCAACGAGGACTGGCCACGACTCAACGACGACTGGCCACGACTCAACGAGGACTGGCCACGACTCAACGAGGACTGGCCACGACTCAACGACGACTGGCCAAGACTCAACGAGGACTGGCCACGACTCAACGAGGACTGGCCACGACTCAACGACGACTGGCCACGACTCAACGAGGACTGGCCATGACTCAACGAGGAAGGGAAAATCAGGATGTAATGCAATATATAGGTATGATACGATGATACGATGTTCATCAGTATGATACGATGTTAAAATTACACAACACTCTAGCGTCCATTTCTGTTGCATCGTCTGGTGTTTAATCGTGTGAGTGTAACATCCCTCAGATAGACCACACGTAGGGTGGCATCATATACAGCATCAGTTACCTCATTACTCCAAGCCATCAACATCGAGCGGCGAAGCTAAGGCCAATACATTCATTAGACGAAAGTGCCGATCTTATACAACGCTGTCACGACTCATCAAATCCGCAACGTTCTCAGCGCATCTTCCCAGGACGTATTGTTGATTTATACAACGTAGAGATGCACAAGCACGCAATCGAGTCGCTTTGACGTCACGGAACTCGGCCAGGGTTATGTATCCGATTTATGGTGAATTTCGTTCAGTTCGCCTGAATGCACGAATACGCCCAGGACTGGGGCGATGTACCAACTCCCCGCGGCCCGCGGACTGGGTGGGTCAGGTGAAAGTTGGGGGTCAGCCGTGAACTCTGCCGGCTGACCCCGGCTCTCCACCGACGCCGGCGGGGGCAGAGGTCAGTCACGTGACCGGTCGACACTCGACACGCCCGGAGGAGGTGGTGCAGCGGAGAAGAGAACGTGGTGAGAAACGGAACAGGGGACGAGGCTTCGTGTGGCGAGGAACGCGGCGAGGAATGAGGCTAATACTCAGTGAAGTACGAGCTCTTGTGCAAAGACGGGGCGACGAAAGTGGAGGAAACAGTCTCAAATATTGGGAAATTTCAGTCCAGGGCTTGAAAAGCCGCCAAGATTGGAAAACCGTGCGATATTTAATGGAAACGATGCTTGCTAGTCTATTGTAAGCGCCACTACTGAAATATCTGAATGCATTCGATTTGGGAGACATCGATTTCGGTAATGCGAGGCGCGACGCCAGAGCATTGAGCCTTAGCAAATCCCCGCTTGGGCATGCGTTTCACGTGCAACGAGTGCCATCAATGCCAAAACATGACATGCCTCCAACGTCATTCGAAAACGACAAAGACGTATGCCCACTGACTGCATTTCACACATCATGCTCTTGGATACTCTGTAGTCTGTATACCTATTCTGTACATTTCACCGCATTGCACCCTCGGATGGCAGGGGCATGACGTCAAATACACTCGAAACGGGCCATTCCATGAGGGATTATTCCACGCACCATGACTTCGAATGCCTGGGGCGCCCGATCAAACCCACTTCATAATTACACACCAAACTCCTCCGTCCGATCGAAAAGCCAACAAACCGAGCGCGCGTTAATCATCGTGAACCGGTACCGTTCGCGGCGCGGCTGGCGCGCCATTGTTGCCGCGGCATCGCCGGCACGGGCGTGACCCCTCCAAAGGTCGCAGTCGGGTCGATAGACCACAACAAAGCCCCGGCGAGGTCGGCCCGCTCCTCCGCCGCCGCGCCGCCGCGGGTGAAAGGAGGGTCATCTGGTGCGTCGAGTGGGGCGCGAAGAAGACGAACTGTGGCGCATGGGCGGAGAACTGTGGCGCAGCACTGGCGAAGTGTGACGCACGAGATGCGAGGGGCAGACACATCTCGTTGGAGGCAGGAGGGGAGATTGGGGCTACCAGTGGACCCAAACAGCCAAAAAAAAAGTTTAGTGAAGGGACAAACATCGTAACGCTGGTAATACCCCAAATTGATCAAATTTGTTTTTCATTTTTGTTTTCATATGCATAAAGAGTGGACGTACACACTTCTTCCCCAAGTAAACGTCGCCATATTTTTTAACTCAGAAATATGATATTTCCAGCCGACACAGTCGTTTTGGGAGCCATGGCACCGAAATGTCCCTTTTGAATCTGCCCCTTACCTCGTTGGAGACGGGAATGAAGGTTGGAATGTGTCTCGCTCACCCTTGCCAACGTCCCCAAGGAACGGTTTAAGAGTGACATCAGACAGGACCTGAAGTCATCTGGTGTGGCAGCCGACGTAGCGGCTTTATTATCGACAGGAAAATGCTCGGGAACAGGATATATTGCCGGAAAGGGCGCAGTGACCTTCGAGGCAAGATGAAATGTGAGTGAAAGCACTTGAAGGACGATGATTATGAGATTAGGACAACAGCTATGAGCTCGCGTGAGACAGATCTTCAGATTCCTAATAGGAAATTTACGTCGCTAAATCACATTATTATTCAGTTACAGCTCAGCATACAGAGGTGTGCGCATTTAAACTGTTGTATTCGTGAACTGCAATACTTTGTCAAGACATCCAAACGAAATTCCCAGTGCCCATTTTTAAATAGCACTTGCTTGTCCTGTTTGCATCAGGATACCCATCTACTCATTACACCCATTTTTTTAACTTCACGTCACAAGATCAACACAAGTCCCATGTGGTTTTCGCATCCAGGACACGACTAAACTCGTATCGGCTGGGCATTGTCTTGCTTGCTCCCTGCCAGACAAGTAGAGGTGTTGCTACATAGACAATGCCCCCAAACCAGACAGGCTTATCATACGCTTAGTCACGGGGATGTGGTTTGATTCCGGCTGGAATTGTAAGCAGACGAACTAACGGCATTGCATGGTGTCATTTACGGCATTGCATGGAGTAATTCCTCTAACCAGCCGGTGTCCGCCTCTCAGCAGGGTAGCATCAGTTGCTGGGTTTCTGCCCTGTTGGTTTTCTTACCCATGGCTGTGCGACTTTTCGCGGCGTTTCAGATTATTGATTTAAAATAGTACCAAAAAGCTTCGGTATATTTCATTCCCGCATACTGCCCTCTCCCATCGCCAAACATCCCGAAACGGTAAGGTTGATGCGGTCCCCACATAGCAGAATGATGTGGTCCCCATATCGGAGAACGATAAGGTCCCCACATCGCGAAACGATAAGGTCCGCACATCGCAGAACGATGCGGTCTGCACAATTCTGAAAGGTCCCCACATCGCAGAACGATGCGGTCCCCACATTGCTGAAAGGTCCCCACATCGTCATCCGCTTCCTTTTGTGCCTCGCAGCGCCGACCTCCCCTCTCTCTCGCCGCGAGCTGCAGCATTGCAGAGTGCCTCCGCCCCGCACTGCCCTGCCACCCCGCCCGTCCCCAGCCGTCCCCATCCTGCAGCCCGTCCCCAGCCATCGATCAGGACAGGACAAACACAGAGAGCGCCCCCACCGATAGGGTGTCCGCTCAATATCCCCCGGACCAGGGCAGCCGGCAGGCCGGCAGGACAGGGGTCAATACAGCTCGGTCCGGCTGGCTGGGACACACACACACACACACGCACACATACACGCACGCATACACATACACATACACATGCACATACACACACACGCACACGCACACGCACACGCACACGCACACGCACACGCACACGCACACGCACACGCACACGCACACGCACACGCACACGCACACGCACACGCACGCACCGCACACGCACACGCACACGCACACGCACACGCACACGCACACGCACACGCACACGCACACGCACACATACACACACATACATACACATACACATACACATACATACACATACACACACACGCACACATACACGCATATATATATATACTCACGAATACACACATAGAGCCTCCGGACCGGCGAGCCGAGGACCATAAAGGTTTATCCGAATGCACATGCCGTATATTCGCAGTGACCAGATGGCAGTATGTGCTGAATGTACGACCGATTGCAGTGTAAGTACCCTGTACCCAGGCGATTTGTTACAAGACGTCTTCCTTCAGAAGGAGTTAGACAAGTCACAAAATGCGACATACATGCATCTCGAACCATGCTCGGCCGTTAATTGTCCCCGCATTGACAAAAATGGCTTACAGGTTGAGATACGTGTGTTTGAAATTAATGAGAAAGGACCTCAGCATAGGTCAGGCCGGTGTCGCACTGGCCCCAATCAGAATACCAAGTCGGCCATAAAGCCATGTTCAGAACCTTTTCGGGTACCGGCAGAGATAACACGAATCATCTTGACATTATCCGGCGCGTCATTGGGGTTTCCAGCACGAAGGAGCACAGTTTGTTGTGTCCCGCAGAGTGCAAGCTACCAGCCTGGCCAGTTGCAACTAATGCCGCTTGCTTCCGCGTGCCAAGACTCATGGCACGTCAGAGGGCATACAACTGCCGCCCCTGCAAACAGGATAACTAACCCGTTTGGGAATAATTTATTCCATTTTGAGGTAACGACGTGCATATATTTACATTATTTAGCAGATTATTTATTTCCTCTTTCATTCATTATTCGATGCCTTCGAATCTTTTGCAGTGTTCTGAGTCATACGTCCAACATCTCAAAACATGTTATGCATACATATTCTGTGTTTGCTTCATTTAAGTAAACAAGGCATCTTCTAGCAAACCCCCTTTCTAAAATGTAAAAGGAAGGTCACCAGTCACCAGTATCCATCATCTGTGCATGTGACCAAGCAAGAGAAACAATGTCTAACATCCTACGAGTTAAATTGATGTTCTATGACCCATTGTATCGCTTACAAATCTGCAGTCGAGACGCGCACGGCACCGGTTGACACCTCGAACGGCGGCAGATGAAAAATAGACGAAAACCTGCTTCGCATCAGCGCAAACTTTCAGCTTATGCTATACAAAATAGCCAACATTAAAGGGAATGTTTCATCTTTGTATTGGTTTTGAACTGAGATAGGCATTATCTTTGGTCGTTATTGAATGTCGAAAATAATAAGGTCATTTTACCCAAAACTTCAGCGTTTTTAAACAATTTAATTTTGAATTTGCAAAATGGGGTCCAGGCTAGTCCCGCCGCTGATTGGCTGACAGCCACTTTGTCAGCCAATCAGCGGCGGTCTATAGCTCAATAATGACGTCATCATCTCAAATCTAAAAACTTAATTTGTATAAAGTTAAGTGATTTTCGAGAAAAAAAAATATTGCCATCGTTTTCAGCAGCACTTACTTCATATTTTCGACTACAACCAGCGAACATTTAACAACTTTCAGAAAGGTGAAGCATTCTATTAAGTAAACAAGGCATCTTCTAGCAAACCCCCTTTCTAAAATCATATTTTCTCCCTACGGGAGTTTTTTTCACCTTCGCCCTACGGGGGGCTGACAGGCCCCCCTGTTAACTTCCAAACCAAGCAACTTAGAGCAATGCGGTAAGAACCAGCATGTTGCCTGTCATGGGAGGAATCTAACAGTATGCGAGTTTTAGGTTTCAGGTCAACGGGTGACCTTCCAGGTCAAGTGAATGACCTCGGATTTACCACGTCCAGAACAGCGATTTTGCTCTTCAGAAAGCCTCAAAATGAGAAATTGATAAATGTAAATAAAAAGGCATGTTCCTACACCAGTTTTGGCTCAGAAATACAGAAAAGTTATTATTTGTTCGTATCTTGTCAAAAAAGTCAAAACAAGTTATTTTAAAAATGACGTCATCAGTTTCTTACACTTACGGAGCCATCATTCAGTCAAAAATGAAGATATTGCTTTTAAATTTGGTATGGGTATTGTCCATACCCAGTTCTCTCACATATATGCCGGTTTTATTAACATCTTTCAAATTTTGATTTTGTGTGGATTTCCCCCCCCCCCAATTTTTTTTTTAATTTTAGGGATCAAAAACCAAAAATGTTGAAAATCCGAGATTGCCATTTTAAAGAGAATGTCATTTTGTATCTTCGGTAAATTGCGTTTGCAATTTGCTTTACAACTCTGTTTTCTACGATTTTTCAAATATTTCTAATTTGTTTACCAACATGACGTCATCAAAACATGATTTTCTCCCAAACTACTATACCAATTTCAATTAAAGTTTTACAGCATACGTATAATTGTTGTAAACTCAGCTATCGAAAATTTTAGCAAGATGCACCGAATGTGTAAAATGTTATTTAAGAAAAACCTCAGAGGGGGGGGGGCTGTCAGGCCCCCCCGTAGGGCGAGGGTCAAAAGCCCTCCGACATGGAGTCCTCAGCATTATTCGATGACTTAAAGGAAATAGTTCACCTTCGGCAAATTCATTAGAACAGGATTTATTATATTTTTTAAAACAGTTTCTTTTTTTATTTTCAAAAATGGTCCTACATCGCACCAATTCAGGACAGAAGGTCGTAAATTATTAAGTTTATGGTGTGCGTTATTGGTCTGCGCATGCTCCATGCAGTGCTGGCACTTTCAGATGGTACGGTATATCATATATGCGCCGTCTTCGCCAAAAAGTCAAATATCTTCGGCTGGAGAGTCTTCTCAGACAAGAACAGTTGCAGATACGGATTTCTCAACACGGGCTACAAAACGGCTATTTCAGTTAAAAAGCCCATGTTGAAGGTGAACTATTTCCTTTAATGCATAGTTGATGTTATTTTTAAAGCACGAACTCAAAATCCCCGCAGATCGTCAGTAACGTTCGTAGATTTGTTCAGCTCTGTCGGACACGACCTTGCCGCCCACTGGCATCCATCAGCTCGCCGTCCGCCGCTGCCGCCGTGATAGCCAATAAACTGCTGGCGCGTGCCGCCGCCGACGAATCAACAGGTGCACGCGCGTCCAGCGGCCAATCAGCAGCCGCGATCGGTAACCGACGGCGGTTAGCGGCAGATGAGCAGTTTTTGCTACTGTATGTAACCGCAAAATAAAATCATTACATGCAATGAGTGGGTAGTAAGTGGCAAATATCACATCAGTTTACACATTCCACAAGAGCTGGTAAAGGATGCGTTATCATGCAATCTGCTGCTGATGTTAAATACTGGTCCTATCATGAATAATTTATGGACGGGTTGCTTCCCATTGCAAATACCACAAATGCACCTGTTGAACGTCGAGTATGTGTGCTGCAAGCAAGTCGAACAACACGTGCTCAATTATACGAGCCATTCCTAATATCAGTCTGTCAATATGGCGTCAAGTATCCAATATTGCACTGCGACTGTGAAACTTCACGCTCCCATCTACGCCAGGCTTCAGCAAAAACACCGATCGACTCGTAGCCGGCAGAGAGAACTGTGAAGCGAGAACGCAGTCGAGCCAGAGGGGTGCGGGTGAAGCGCGACCCCCGCGACCCACGGCCTGTTCACTCTCTCCCGCCTCGCGGCGCCGACGCAGTCGCTTGCGTCGACACAGCGCAGCCAGGGGAGGGGGGGGGGGGGGGTCGAGCGCTCGAGCGCGGTAGAGGGGCGGAGGCTCGGCGGCCTCGGGGTGCCGGGGGAGCGGGGGGGGGGGGGGGTGGACTGAGCGCCCGAGCGCGGCAGAGGGGCGGAGGGGGACTCAGCGCGGCAGAGGGGCGGAGGCGCTGGGCGCGTGCCCTCCCTCAGGCCCTCGGGGGATGAGGACGTTTGGATCAATACGGGCCGGGGCGTGCAGCCCCCGGCTCCACGCGGCCGCCCCGTCCCCGGCACAGGGGATCAATAGCAGGCGCAGAACGGGGAGCCCCGGCGAGGGCCCTGCGCGGGCCGCCGCCGCCGCCGCTACTGTCGGCGGTGCAGGACACAGGACACGCCGCTACTGTCGGCGGTGCGGCGTGCAGAATCTTCAAGATGGAAGAGTCCATGAAAAGGAAATATGACTGCCAGCAGGAGCTCCGGAATGGAGTGGCGGCCACATGTTGTCATGGACATAGCCGAGGAAACAATGAGTTTCCTGAGAGAAAACGGAGGTGGCAATGGCGTGTGTCCTGTGTAACGCCGTGACGTCACACAGGACACATGACGTGTGACGCCGCATAAACAACGCAATTCATATTGGTAGAGTTGCAGCATACTGTGTGGAGAGTGCTTTAGAAGAAAAAAAACACCAGTTCTTGTCTTTGGGTAGGTATGTTTCATTGGCAGTGCTAGGGGCCACTGCAGTGTAGCAGCGCGCATAGCAAGCAAGCTATTATAGATACCCAGGACATCCGTCATAACAAAATAGCACATTACGTGATATTATATGTACCATAATATTCACCACGTCACGTTACGCCCGCCCCCTTCCTCCACGAATATCCACCAATTTCCCCCGAAGAAGCATAACGAGGGACGACTTCAATCATTTCCTCATCCGCAGCCCACACCCATCTGCCAAAGCCCCCCTCCCCCTCCCCCTACACCTGTCCACATCCGCTGGACGGCGGCACGTGCCCCCCCCTCCCTCCCATCCTCCATCACCACCATGACAGCTGGCGGCTGTTGCGCGTGGTTCGCCCTCTGGCCGGTAGGTGGCAGGCAGGTCGTCGGGGGACAGCCTCGCCCCCGGCCCCGGCAGGCGGGCTATGGTCGATACGATCCCGGGAAGGTATGCGCAGGGCCACGCCGTGTGCGCGGCAGGTACGCACACCCCCGTACCGACGGGCACCTCGCTACAGACTCACGGGGTAGCAAACATCAGCGTTGCATTGTATGGTACGGAACATAGCAACATAAGAACGCGATTATCCGAATGGGCCCGAGTGCCTAACCAAGACAATAAATAGATCACACAAATGGAACATCGCATGGGCCGAATGGCCGAAGTGCCTAATCCAACGAAACAAATAGCATTAGGAGTTCGACGTGACCCCAGACGCGGTCATAGTCAATATGGGGATGTTACATGTGCATCCATCGATGAAATCGCTCGCACCTGCGTCGACACGGGGCAATGGTATAAGTAAGCACTTCAAATCTCTATGACACGGGAAAACGCTATAAATAAGCACTTCAAATCTCTATGACACGGGAAATCGCTATAAACAAGCACTTCAAATCTCTATGACACGGGAAAACGCTATGAGTAAGCACTTCAAATCTCTAAGGTTACCGGTTCGGAAAGGGGGATTTTCAGCTTACCCACTGTGAACAGTACGGCAACAACGCGAACCAGTCCGTAGAGCAAATTCGAATAGCCGAGCTAAAACAAGCATCAGCAAAAAGATAAGCCTGATGCTGGCAGACATGCAGGTGCCCGCATGCTTATTACAGGTGGTAACCCATAATTTGCGGTCGGCAAAGTAACTGAATAGGCTTGGAGAATGGCGATACCATGAGGCTTTCTGGAGCGGGATTATTTCTCATCTCAGAACAGGTACGAACAGCAGTGTATTGACAGCAGGTTAGGAGAGTACCGTTGTTATCGGGCAAGTGTTGACACCATATCGGGGAAGTCGCTACTTAGCAATCCTGTTAGGCTTTCATTAGTTTCCGGTTTGTAAGCATTGGGACCAGGGACGTAGCCAAGGGGGGGGGGGGGTGCACGGGGCCATGCCCCCCCCCCTTGAGCAAAACAAATTCACACTAGATAAAACGAGATTCTCTCACGACCTGTCCCCCCCCTCCCCCCCGGTCAGTCAATAACATATGGTTGAGGAGCGAAATTTGTTTCTACCACGGACGTGCCTCCCCCTGAGAAAAATCCTGGCTACGTACCTGATTGGGACTATTAGCAACGAGGTCATATTGAGGCGTTTACCACAATGGGAACGATAAATCACTCGCAACAGCAGGTATGATTTTATATATATATATATATATATATATATATATATATATATATATATATATATATATATATATATATATATATATATATATATATATATATATATATATATATATATATATATATATATATATATATATATATATATATATATATATATATATATATATATATATATATATATATATATATATATATATATATATATATATATATATATATATATATATATATATATATATATATATATATATATATATATATATATATATATATATATATATATATATATATATATATATATATATATATATATATATATATATATATATATATATATATATATATATATATATATATATATATATATATATATATATATATATATATATATATATATATATATATATATATATATATAAATATATATATAAATATATATATATATATATATATATATATATATATATATATATATATATATATATATATATATATATATATATATATATATATATATATATATATATATATATATATATATATATATATATATATATATATATATATATATATATATATATATATATATATATATATATATATATATATATATATATATATATATATATATATATATATATATATATATATATATATATATATATATATATATATATATATATATATATATATATATATATATATATATATATATATATATATATATATATATATATATATATATATATATATATATATATATATATATATATATATATATATATATATATATATATATATATATATATATATATATATATATATATATATATATATATATATATATATATATATATATATATATATATATATATATATATATATATATATATATATATATATATATATATATATATATATATATATATATATATATATATATATATATATATATATATATATATATATATATATATATATATATATATATATATATATATATATATATATATATATATATATATATATATATATATATATATATATATATATATATATGAGCGTCACCCGCCATCACCCAGACAACAAACCGATGACGTCATCACTCTCGACAACAAACTAGTGACGTCATCAGGCTGCTGTCAGCAAACAGCTGGCAGCGGCGTCCCTGGACTTTGGACCTGCCTTGGACGGAGGACGGCCGAAACCAAGGCCAGACTGCCTCACAGCAGCAGTCACATTCAGAGGACGGCTGGCGAACTTGGTTTGAGGCGAAACTGGGACCGGCGTAAGCATGATGTCGCTAAGGCATAGAATACGTGAATTACTCATCAAGGGCTCCGAACTTAGAGAAACTGCAGTTAAAGACAACATGCGATATATTTTTGGTGTATTTGTGTTGTAATTGAAAACGTTGCTGTGACAAAACGTTGCGATGAGGATCGTTTCCCAGATTTCGCTAGTCTGGAGCATCTTAATTAAATAATACAGTGCACAGCAGACGTAACATTCCACCACTATGTTTGCAGGGCAGCCGTCAGCCATTACACCAGTCGCTGGCAAAGTCGGCTGGCTACGAGGCCGGAAAACAGCAGTTTTCAGGAAATATAGGCGTACTACCCTTGTCACTGGTAATTGCGTCGTCGCGTTCACCGAGTCCCTATCGCAGAGATCCGAGTGCTGTTCAAGTCGTTGCGGCCCCCGCGGCTCCTGCGGCCAAAGGGCGGAGCTAAATCGTCCGCCAATCACGGAGAACTGGGTCCGGAGGTGTGACATACTTGCTGCGGCTCTCGCGGTTACTCGGGAGCAACCGCAAAATAACTTCGACATAAATGGCGCGCGTCCGACAACAGTTGCGCACTGTTGTGTTGATATCGCAGCTCGCTGGTGGTTGTTTGACCAAGAATGACAACTCGCAGTGACTCGTAGATGTTCATGTAGTTGAGTGGCTTTGCAAAACATTCAGGGTTTCCATGAAATTGACTATTCGTTGCGAACGTTACACACGCCATCTATCGGACGCCATCAGCGGCCACAAAAGTGTTTAAGTTGTTCAAATTAAGCCCTCCTTTTTGGCCGCGGGAGCCGCGGCGGCTGCAGACCCCTTGAACAGGACTCCGGTCCCGGAGTCCCTGAGTTCCTGCCCCATAGTCTCAGTCCCGGAACAACACTCCAAAAGCACCGGTTCCGGAGTCCCAGCCCCGGAATCTATGTTCCCAAGCCCCAGTCCCTCTCCCGGTCCCAGAGTAACGTTCCAGGAGTACCGGTCCCGGAACTCCGGTCCTAAAGTACCGCTCCTCGAGTGCCGTTCCCAAAGCACCGCTGCCTCCTCCAGCGGGAGGTCCCTCCCCTTTGCCACATTCCATGGCATGCAACTACCGCCCCAGGCGCGGCGCCCATTCGCCCGCGATCCTATCTGACGCTAGGAGCGACGCGCCGCCCGCCCGCGCACGACTCTCGCCCTTATCGCCGCGCCGCTTCTTGCCTGCCGCGGTCGAGCAGCGAAGGGTTCAAGCACCCAGTTAGTGAGTTTCCCACAGCAGCGGCGTCTGGCGCGGCTGGCTGAGCGCCAACGCGCCCTCGTCCTGCGCTCCACGCCCCCTGCTGGCCTGCTGTGTATCCCGGGGCTAAATTTACGCCCACCGAGTCGCGTTTCGCCCCCGGCGGAGCGAGGGGCGGTGACCCCCGCCCCCACTCCGTCCCTCCCCGTCCCCGTGCACGTCGCCGCCCCAAACGAGCGGGACAGGTGCCGTTGCTAGCCGTGGTGGCGGCCGGTGGCCGGCCGGCCGCAGGCAGGTTCGACTTCCGGGTACGTCCACCCGCCCTCATGGCAGCCACTCACGCTTCGTTCCAGCACGGACGCCACGGCCTTCGACGCTGGCTCAACGAGAGTCGACTCAACGAGAGACGCAGAGAGCGTGGGCGCAGAAAGTGGCGGAAATCGGGGACGCGTGACACGTCTCCCCAACATTCCCGCATTTTAGAATTACGCCTATGGACGTTGTTGCATGGAAAACAAATCGACCAGAGGGCATTCTTGTTTTACAAAAATAGAGTCGCTGACTCAATTTTTTTTAAATTTAGGCTGGCATCAAGACTGGAAATTTGTTACGTTTGGGCAGTGTGTAAAATACCGGCATACTATTTGGCTTTGCTGCTGGATTTCCGAGGCGCTGTTTCGACGCTAAGCATCTCCCGCGCCGGGTCGAGGCCATTCGTTAAAAAAAAATGGAGCCACGGCTCGATTTTTATTTTAGAAGAATGGCCTTAGAATGCTTAATATGTCCCCCAACCTTCGGAAAGTGTCGGCGCCATTGGCTGAGAGCTCTGTCTGCGAGCTTGGTTGAGTGGGAGTGGGGTGGGGAGGAGTGGGGGGGGGGGGGGGGGAATCTGCACATGCTCCCTGATCAGAATACTGATCGCAGACGGGTGGTGTTGACGGACACTTGTTGGCTGAACGCTGATAGCGGAGGCGGGAGAGGTCCTGTGATCGCATGCCGATTGCCGCGTGCCGGCAATCGGTCACCCCGTCACCCCACAGCTTCAGGAGGGGCACCGCGACCGTCCCCTCGCACAGGAGACAAGTGCAGAGACAGGTGGAAGGGGTGCACGCTTTTGAGCAATGCGACTGCGTCACCAGCCTCACAAACGATCAGCGTAGTGACGCTCTGACAATATTTGGAGATATTCGGGTTTTACGACAGCGAGACAGCGGTTTTATGCTGTCGGGAACGCCCACCATGTTCCAAAGAATATTGGCGTCGGGTCAACACACGTTATACGGGGATCCGACGGGAATCGAATCCCAACCATGGGAAGGCACGGGAAAGGGATGAAACATCTCCGGACCAGAGTGCCGCCGCTTCAAGAATATCACAAATTGACACGAGATCGTACTTTTGCTGCATTTGTCGGCATTAGTGTGATCAGCTTCTCCTTGTGCCTTTACCAGGAGCGCACCAGCCGCACTTGTGCCAAACAAACATAAACGAACACAAAAATCAGCCAACAGACTTTACAGGCCGCATAACAGTCGCCCGAATCAAGGCATAACATGCAGGTTTTGTCTGGATCGACGGACTAGTTTTGAGGATACGTATGTGTTTATTAAACATTGTTTATTAACATATGTGTTTATTAAACATTGATCAGTTATGCATATCAGGGGCAGGATCTTCATATACTTGGGATCAGGGATGTGCTAACAAGTCTCATGATATCATTAACTAACGACCATATGGTTCCATATGATCCGGATATGATGAAATATATCATGATATAATGCACGGACAGATCTCTACATCATGCTACCATGCAAAAACAGGTGGGTAATTTCGCAGCGTAACCAACGGCCGTTGCCTTGACGACCTAGCAAGTCATGCTCCGGTCTCCTCGCTTCGCTGGACTGTTCGTTCACCCATGGGCGGCGGAGGGGGGGGGGGGGACGCGTCCCCCCAAACATTTTCGGATTTAACATTACGCCAATAGGCGTTGCATGGAAAGAATCGACTTCAAAGTGCCTCCGCCCCCCCCCCCCCCCCTACACACACACACTTTCGGAAGGTGGCGCCGCCCTTGCGTTCACCCCCACCCACCCTCCCCAACACCCCCTGCTGGTGCACCAATGGCCGGTCGTTACCCCCCCCCCCTCCCCGCACACCACCACCCACCACCCCCTGCTGCCCTCCTCGTCCCCGCGAGGCGGGCGGGGTCACAGAGGCCGCCTGCAACTGTGTCGGGGTGACTCGGATCGGCCGTAAAAAGACGTCCCGCCGGGGGCAGGGGGCGCGGCGAGGGCGGGGAGGGGTCGAGGGAGGGGGAGGAGGCGGGGGCGACACGCACCAAGATGGTATGACCGATAGGGCATGTGTCACTGTGATATGTTATGCTTACGCTATGCCGCTAGCCAGCTGACCGTCGCCAGCTGTATCGTGCCCCGCGGGCAGAAGCCTGCCCGCTGGCCTCAGGGTGCGCTCGGCTGCGCCGGAGCTAACGTGTCCGTCTGTTGCCGTACATCTCCACGAGAATACATCGCCTGCCGCTGCATCACGGGTTTGCAGCTCCACAACACCACATGGCGCGGTCGGTAGGACCCGAACCTACGCTCCCAAAGGGACCGTCTGGCCGTCTGACCGTCTGGCTGACCGTCTGGGTGTGGGGGTCCTCCGCAGTAGCCGCACGTCCTGTCTTGGTCGTTGCGCGTGCTGGTCGGGCTGTTGCGTCTCATTCGGCCGCGGCGGTATGCAGACATTGCGTTGATTTGACCTGACGCGATGGCTGATGCGTTGGCATGAGCGTTCTCTCTAGCTCGGCACAGGTCGACGGTGCGTTGCAGCGTCAGGTCCTTTTCAGACAGCAGTGCTTTCACGGTATCTTCGTCGTGTAGACCCGTCACGAGCCTGTCGCGTAGGCGTTCATCAGAACAGTGGGTGCAGAAATCGCAGAACTGCGATATTTCCTTGATGGCTATGAGGTATTCATCGAACGGTTCATCTTGTTCTTGGTTTCTTGTGTAGAACTCGCGGCGATCCAAGATCACATTTCTCTGGCTGCGCAGATGTTTCTCCATGGCCGTCGTTACTTCCTCCATAGCGGCTGTGTCCGGTACTCCGAGGCCATATTTGACGATGCGGTGCCACTCGTCGTCAAGCAGGGCGGACAGCGCCGCTCGCTGCTCTGCCGCGGTGAGATCTCGCAGTCCGGTGAGCATTCTGTAGTCCTGGAGTCGTTCTCTCCACACGGTGAATTCCCGAAGACTTGCTCCGCTTGTCAGGCGAGGGGCTGAGATGGCAGACGCAGCGAGCCTGGGTCGTGCCCGCACGATTCCGTTCGCCTACCGCGACGCAGCGAAGCGTCAGCTGGACAAACTCATCGAAGCAGGCATCATCGTTGAAGTAACGGAACCGACTCCATGGTGCCATCCCACAGTCTTCGTACCCAAGAAGCCAGCTGAAGGCCCCGACGGAGCTACCACAGACATCCGCGTCTGTGTGGATCTCACCCAGCTCAACGCTCACGTCCGTCGCGGTCCGCACCCGAATAGATCACCAGAAGACGTCGTGACAGGCATCCAACCAGGGAGTCGCTACTTCACGAAACTGGACGCCAAAAACGGCTACTTCCAGATCCCCATCGCTGAAGAGCACCAGGCCTACACGACGTTCATCACGCCCTGGGGTAGATTCATGCACGTACGAGCCCCCATGGGTCTGTCGTCGTCTAACGACGAGTACAACAGACGCGTCGACGCCGTGCTCGCTGGAATCCCACGCACGTCACACGTCGTGGACGACATCCTGGCACATGACTCGTCCTACTCCGAGCATCTCGCACATGTCGTCAAGATTCTCGAACGCTGCGACGCAAACGGCATCACGATCAACCCGTCGAAGCTGAAGTTCGCCTCGCCAACGGTCGACTTCTGTGGGTACAGCCTGTCTGCAGACGGCTACACCGCAGATAACCGCAAGGTCCGTGCGATCGCTGACTTCCCAGTACCTCAGAACCTCACCGACCTCAGAGCCTTCATGGGTCTCGCAAACCAGCTGGGCTCATTCTCAGACGAGACTGCCTGTGCCGCCCATCCACTTCGAGATCTCCTGAAGCCGCGCAACCACTGGCAGTGGACAGAAGTGCATCAACAGGCCTTCGAAGCTGTGAAGCGGACTCTCACTCAGACGCCAGTCCTCGCCTACTTCGACCCCAGCTGCCCCACTGCTTTGCACACAGACGCCACCCGTCTCCATGGCCTCGGGTACTGTCTTCTTCAGCACCAGCAAGGGCAGTGGAAGCTCATTCAGTGTGGATCACGCTTCGTCACGGACGTTGAGTCGCGCTACGCCGCCATAGAGCTCGAGCTGTTGGCAGTGACATGGGCAGTGCAGAAGTGCAGGCTGTTCCTCGCTGGCCAGCCGAGCTTCGACGTTGTCACTGACCACAGACCGCTCATCTCCATACTCAACCAGAAGTCGCTGGTGGAGGTTGAGAGCCCTCGTCTCCAGCGCTTGAAAGAGAAGCTTCTCCCATACAGCTTCACTGCTGTATGGAAAGCAGGCAAGACACACTGCATCCCCGACGCCCTCTCCAGGGCACCCATCGCTACTCCGTCCGCTGACGAAGAGGAAGCAGAAGACGACGAACGCCGCTGGGTGTACAGCATCGCCAGGGCCAGCATCCACGAGCTCTCAGCTGGCGTCACGGAAAACGCAGCCCCCGACGCCACTCTAGACCGTGTTCGTGAAGCCGCTCATGCCGACCCAGACTACCTGGCGCTGACCGACGTCGTCCTGGAAGGATTTCCGGTACAACGCACTGATCTCCCTCCAGCGCTTCGTGCATACTGGAACGTCCGAAATGCACTCACCGTTGACAGCGGCCTCGTTCTCTGCGGATCACGTCTGGTCATTCCACGAGCAGTCCGACGTGACACGCTGGACCAACTTCACGCCAGCCATCAGGGGATGGAACGCACGAAGCGGCGTGCCAGACAAGCCGTCTTCTGGCCGAACATCAACCAAGATATCAACAACCTGGTCTCCTCATGCGATGCCTGCCGTCGATATCTGCCCAGTCTTCCGAAGGAGCCACTGATGACCGACCCAACACCCACCAGAGCCTTCGAAACCGTGTCTGCAGACTTCTTCCACCATGCAGGAAAGACGTTTCTGGTGGTGGCCGATCGCCTCTCTGGATGGCCTGTCATCGCAGACTCTGGACGTGAGGCCACCGCCAGGACCCTCGTCGGTAACATCCGCGAGATCTTCACCCATATAGGCGTTCCTCAAGTCTTGAAGAGCGACGGTGGTCCGCAGTTCACTGCTCGGCATACCAAGGAGTTTCTGCGACGTTGGGGAGTGACCCAGCACATCTCGTCACCGCACTACCCTCAAGCGAATGGCCATGCAGAAGCGTCAGTCAAAGCCACCAAGCGCCTGATTCAGAAGAGCACAGTCAACGGCGACCTGGACTCGGATGCCTATGCTAAGGGCCTTCTCGAGCTCCGCAATACCCCGCGTGCGGATGGACGCTCGCCTGCCGAGATCCTGTACGGCCACCCCCTCCGCACAACGGTGCCCGTCCACCACAAGCACTTCGCCATGACCTGGCAAGAGCGCGCCGACGAGTGTGACCAACGGGCCCAGCAGCAGGCCCGGAAGGCAACAGCTCGCTACAACGCTACCGCCCACCCGCTGTCCTCTCTGAAGATAGGCCAACACGTCAGTGTGCAGAGTCACACCACCGGTCTGTGGGACAGCGTCGGCACCATCGTCGCCATCGGCCGCCGACGGACCTACCTGGTCAAGATGCCGAGTGGACGAGTCCTGTGGAGGAACAGGAGGTTTCTGCGCTCATACCGCCCGCTGACACCTCCCACTGACCAGCCTGGCCGGTTCGCAGCTGCATCGTCGCCGGATCCAGATCCATCGCACTCAGCTGGTATGACGTCAGCCGCCGTCTCGCCATCGCGGGATCAGCCATCAACACGGAAGCGCACTGTGCGTTTCGCCGACGACGAGACCCTTCCTCGGCGCAGCAGCCGCATCCGGCACCCGCCCCCGACTCTCCAAGTCGATCCCCGCAAACGATCTTATGTGTAGAGTTACGTTTATGTGTAGCGAGATGTGTAGAAGCATTGTTTTGTTGCGACATGCGGTGATCGACTGAGGGGGAGGTGTGATATGTTATGCTTACGCTATGCCGCTAGCCAGCTGACCGTCGCCAGCTGTATCGTGCCCCGCGGGCAGAAGCCTGCCCGCTGGCCTCAGGGTGCGCTCGGCTGCGCCGGAGCTAACGTGTCCGTCTGTTGCCGTACATCTCCACGAGAATACATCGCCTGCCGCTGCATCACGGGTTTGCAGCTCCACAACACCACAGTCACGAGGTTTAGGGCGGCGCGGGGCAGGGCGGGGAGGGCTGCAGACACCTGGGTGTGCGGTAGAATGAATGTAAGGGTATCGAACTCATGCCGAGGGCATTCCAGAGATATACGAGCTTTGGTTCATTGAGCCGGCACTCATGCGTGATTTCACAGGGCATTTGGCAACAGCCATTACGCTCTCGGAAATGTGGTTTGAGTTGAGGATCATGATGGTTGCCCGTTCGTTTTCACTTTTGGTACTTCAAATGACAAATGACGAAAGCTGTCGACTGCCAGTCTGGGAACTTCGGTGAGAGGAACCAGACAGCCAATATGTCCACGACGAAATTTGTCTGGCGTGACATCGCTGGAGTAGTCGATTGTTCTTTGTTCTATATTGTCTTGTGCTTGTTGGCCCCGCGGCCCGCTCCTCTAAAACATCTTGAACACATCAAGACTTCCCAACCAAATTATGACATCGAAGTTCAATGCTTTACTGCATCTTTGAGGAGCGGGAGGTGGCGGAGCTTCTGGTATCCGAGCCTTTCGAATAATCAACTAAGTGCAAATATGCAAAATACGGAGCTAATTGGCGTTAGGTTAGGTATTACCTATCTACTATCATTAACATTATTGGGTGGGTCATTAATCATTATTAGCAAAGACAAAATGACGCATAAAAAGGGCATGTTCTACAAGGATTCAACTATCCTTTATATCATGTTGCAATGGCTGAGGTTCAACGCAGTTCGAGAGCCATGGCGCGGGAGGGGCGCAGCCGCCCCAGGCGCCTCGCTCACTCACACCCCTCGTGACGTCAAGACCCTTATCGTCGCCGCGCCCCAAATAAGTTCTAATAACCCCGGCGGCCGAGTCCATGTGGCGGTCGGCGGGGGAGGCCGCCGCCAACCTGTTGAGGGCGGGGCACTGGCCCGACGCGAAAGACGGGTTCTTTGAGGCGGAGAGATCGCAGCATATGTTGGGCATGTCAGACTACTGTCCAGACAAGTGACGTCGGCCAGGGTAGTCACTACGGTCGAATTTCCATCGGGGCCTGAGCATGTCATGATTGATATCGAGCCCAATCTGTTTACGGGCCGACCCAAATCACATCAATGCATCATTCATGGGACCATTTAGGGAGAATAAATTCCGTTAGCGTCTTGAATCTTGATGTGATCACTCGGACATGTATCACTGCACTTGACCCCTAAGCAGACCGTAGATGACACAGAAGAGGGACCCCGCGGAGCCCCGCCTGCAATACCATCTCAGCCGACAGTAGTGTCAGTGGATGACACTGAAGACTAAGAGGGACCCCCGCGGAGCCCCGTCTGCTATGTCATCGGGGCGACAGATGACCCTGCTCTCACTGCAATGTCTCGTGAGACACTGCTTGAGACAGTAGGTACAACAGATGAGGCCTGTCCTCACCCACCTCGCTCGCCGCCACAACAGTGGATGAACTGTAAACTAACTCAAATGTCAGCAGGCATCGTCTATTCACCAGCTGACATATATGTCTGTATGTCTGTTTGGCTGGTATACCAGCCAAAACGTTCGCTGGAACTACGGAGCATTGCGGTCATCTAATCTAATTCCAGAAGACAGCACTTTACATAAAAGCAAATGGTCACGACCAATCCAGTGAAGATGTGTGAGTGCCCTTGGACTTGACCACTACAGTGTCTGATCTACATACCTTCCCCAACAATATTACATCAGCCGCTCCAAAGCTGTCCGCTGTTAGTAGTCAGCAGTCAGCAGTCAGCAGTCACTCAGCAATCACTCAGCAGTCAGCAGACAACATTCGGTAATCGGGCAGCCTTTAGTGATCCGAAATCAGCAGCAGCAGTCGACAGCCAGCGGCCGGTATTTGCCGACAGGCAGCCTTTAGTGATCCGAAATCAGCAGCAGCAGTCGACAGCCAGCGGCCGGTATTTGCCGACAGGCAGCATCAGTCGACAGCCAACATTCAATAATCCGCCAGCCCTTGGAAATCAGAAAGCAGTCAGCAAGCAGACAGCACTTAGAAGCCAACCGTCAACAGTCAGCAGTCAGCAGTCAGCAGTCGGCAGTCAGCAGTCAGCAGTCAGCAGTCAGCAGTCAGCAGTCAGCAGTCAGCAGTCAGCAGTCAGCAGTCAGCAGTCAGCAGTCAGCAAGCAGACAGCACTTAGCAGTCAACCGTCAGAAGTCAGCAGTCAGCAGTCAGCAGTCAGCAGTCAGCAGTCAGCAGTCAGCAGTCAACCGTCAGCAGTCCGCAGTCAGCAGTCAGCAGTCAGCAGTCAGCAGTCAACCGTCAGAAGTCAGAAGTCAGCAGTCAGCAGTCAGCAGTCAGCAGTCAGCAGTCAGCAGTCAGCAGTCAGCAGTCAGCAGCCAGCAGTCAGCAGTCAGCAGTCAGCAGTCAGCAGTCAGCAGTCAGCAGTCAGCAGTCAGCAGCCAGCAAGCAGACAGCACTTAGCAGTCAACCGTCAGAAGTCAGCAGTCAGCAGTCAGCAGTCAGCAGTCAGCAGTCAGCATCAGTAATCCGTCAGTCTTAAGTAATTGAAAACAGTCAACAGTCAGCAGTCAAACATTTGCAGTGGGCAGTCCGCATTCTGCAGTCCGTATTCGGCTGTGCGCAGTCAGCAAGTGAGCCAACAGTCAGCAGTAGCAGTTGTTGACACCTCGCTTGCACGGCGCGGCGGGGCTGTCCGAACTGGCGGCCGATTTCCCGAAACCCCGCGGCGTGCCGGCGCGAGCCATCTGGTGATCTGACACTGCTGCCGTGCCGCCCCCGCCCCCGCCACGGCCGCCGCCTGCGCTTCCCGACACGCACCGGCGCTCCGCTGCAGCCGCCAGCCGGCGGCCTGGGTCAACGCCATGTATCAGGCCACGGCGTACCCACGGCGGCGGCACAACAGGGTAGACTGGTGAGACCGGAACCGGAGAGACGCTGCTTCTTACGTCACTGGGGGACTGAAACGGGCCGATGGCACTGGCGGATCCAGAACAGCCAGAGTAAGTTGGTTTCGGAGGCCAGATCCTACACCTTTTGGTCAAATTTATATTACTCGTCGATTTCGCTTCATTGTGCAATTTCAATACAAAAAACTCACTCAGATTTTTCCTTGTTATCAACAACTGATTTAACTTCTCGTAGTAAAAGATACCGAAAGTTTCTTAAAATCAGGAAATGTGTCAATGTTGGGCAGATTTCAGTTAGTTTAGGGGGCATGGACCCCATGGCCCCACCGCATCCGGCTTTGCATGCTAGCGAATACCTACGAGTCGCAGGTAGTGTTGGCATGACGAGAATGATAATCTCTTCATGCCAGTGTTTTTGAATTCCCGCCGCGACAGTCAGGCATGTTGTGAACGTGAACGGACGCTGGTTTTTGTTTTGCAATTGCACGTGCTGTTGTGCTACATGCGTTCGCTGAATAGAGGCATTGGCAGTTAGGGACATCAGCAGAAAGTGGATGCGTATTAATAAGGGTCGATAGACTGCCACTGTTCATGCAATAGGCATGCCTGGTTTGCTGAATGTATCATGAATAGATGTTGAGCTGCATAAAACATGTCTGCTTTCAGCTTTGGATCGATTTATCCAAGAATGTCGATGTCCACGTTCGTTTCTTTAATAAATCCACATGACAACCGATGTGGTGATGTGGCGTCGAAACGGATCGACTTGCCGCTTCATTCATTTAAGGTAGAATAGTACCCTCCCACGATGACAAAAAGCCACGAATGTCATACGTCGTATTCTTTCCGACCAAGAAAGTACATGGGGCGAGCCGAACAGTCCTTTGAGACCGCTCTCTACCGTTATACTATTTCAGCGTACACTTCACTCGTCATGGCCCGGCAGAAGGACCCTCTCCGAGCTGGTACGACTCGACAAGCGCAACCGACTCCCAAGTTCCAGCCGCCCTGAATACCTCCGCGCACAATGCACACCCTCGCGGGCATTCTCGCCCATTTTCGCTGCGTCAGCAGCCGTTTTGGCACGGCGCCACCTCTGGCGTCGTGATCGGCCACCTGTCTTGCCCCGAGGCTATGGGCACAGCGTGGCAGGCGCCGCCAACCGGCGCCCGCCGCAGGACCAGTGTCCGCGCATGGCAGCCAATCAGCGTCGAGCTCCCGTTATCACGGCCGAGTCGTGACCGAAACGTCGGCGAATCGAGGTGTGGAGTGGCCTGAGGAGGGGAAGGAGAGGTGGAGAGAGGAAGGGAGAGAGGAAGGGAGAGAAAGGGAGATACTGGAAGAGCTGACTGAGGCTGTTATCTGGCCCACCGCAGGCGGACTCTGTGTAGACTCATAAGAGTTAAGGACGGGCTGAAGGCCTCATATTGTATTTCCTGTGATTGACATTTAAATAACCAAGTGTCAATCACATACGTTCATTCATTAACTCGAAATGGTGGGAAAAATCATAGCAGGGCACCTACAAATTTGGCACACGTTCACGCAAATTTAAAGATTAAACGTTCAATTTCGCAAACTCTTTCAATTTAGAAATTCATTATCACTCACCCAATCGTTCGTTCACTTCACTTGCAATCATTCACGTTGCAACACAATTGCCCATCCAAGAGATGCTTTTGGGATAGAGGCGTTACCTACTGACCAAGGGAACCCTGAAACCACTATGCCCCAGCACATTGTCTCGAATCTTCTAGCTGATAAGTTTGTTTGACGATTTGACTTGTCTAGCCCACGTGGCACGTACTAGCCGTTTCCCCTCCACGTCGTGACAAAATCCATGCACTCGTCCACTATTCATCATTTCCAAAGGTGGTCATGAACTCTCCCAGGTGGAAAGGGAACAGTAGGACGCGGGGCAATCCCGATAGATAATGAGAAGCACGTGCGACATTTAGCTAAGAAGGGAGAGCGAGTGTAGCGTCCCGCTGGGCAGAAACGACGCAATGACGTCAAATTGCAACGATAAATTGCAATCTTGCAAGAGTGCTGGAGGACTTTCTACTGTCAGGCAACAACGTTGAGTTTCCAGTTCGGGGTATCCAAACTACCGTTGCATTTCGTTCTGACCTGTGTTGCACTGACTCGGCAGTTTTTAACGCAAACCGTCATTACGCAATAAATCACCAGCACCAACAGCCGCAAGCCATCGTCCCGTGGCCCTTATGACCTGAAGAGGTTCTAGGGTCGGTGCAAGGTGGGAGCACAGAAGCCGCGCGCCAGCCGTCACCTGAACCTATACCCCTGGAGTTAGTTAACCCGTCCAGGGAGGGCAGTTACCGCTGCGTACATCGGCAACTGTGCACAAACCCGATCTTAGAGCGAGAGACTTGGGAAGGAAGTATATGTCTATAAACCGCTTTAGGATTGAGGCAGCATCGACACAACTGTCATAGCGGCATTGTCCCCAGCAGATATGTCCCAGCAACTGTCTGTACGTCCGCCGGGGCAGACTCGGGTGGGACTGCGCATCGGTTCAGTATTCACCGCCAGTGTGCAGCTAACTCACCCAACGGACCCGGAGGACGACATTTGCAGGGTTCACAGACTTGAACTCCAACTAAACTCATACTCAAAACCTTAGCCGGTGGACCACAGGTATAACAGGAGCCAGGCTCAACCCAGTCAGATGCACAGGTACAGGAGCTATAAACTCAACCCTGAGCCAGAGGACGACAGGTTGAAGGCCCGAAGACTAGGACATGTACTGATTTAGACTGGCATCCGTCCTGTTCACATATTCGCCTACGTGACAACAACGGATCAGGGCCACAAATTTGCTGTGGCAGACTCAGCCGTGCAAAGCAGAGACAGACCACGAGATTCGCGTGCATAGCGGGAAAATCAGAACATGCAACAACGCCTTCACGTCGTGTCACACCTGTTTCCCTCGGTAAACACGCGCTCGCCTGTCACAGTGAGAAACCGCGCTTTCGGCTGCGCTTCGCCACATTTCGACCCACCATGAGCTACATTTCAGCCTGTCGGTGCGTCCGTTCACTCGCTCCGTGCCTCGGAAATCCCGAGTCGTTCTCGCCGCGCCCGCGCCGGTTTCGCAGCGCCCGCGCCGATTTCGCATCACCCTGCGAATTGGCCCGACCGCCGGCGGGTGTCGACCGGCAGCAACGGAACGCCCCGGCACGATGGGCCAACAAGCAATAACGTGTCTGGTGCCGCTGCCGTTGCCATGACTACGACCCCTCCGCGGGACGTAACGGGATAGTTATGGCCGGAACGGCACCGGGTACGACTTGTCGAGTTGGCTGAATGTTCTGATTTGATGCTTCCTGAATTTGGCAGACGTTTGACATTTCAGAGCGCAGATACTGACGATATGCTTTTTGGGAAACATGTTACGTTGGATGTAATGCAAGTGCATTGCGATTTTATGGTGCGATCCGTCGAAGCGATGATCCGTGTCCTCCAAAATAAATTAAGACCAAAGTCAGTCTTAATGTATTTTTACTTCTTTCTAAATTGCATAATGTGTCAAGACCTTGTTGATGCAGAATGGCAGACTGCCATGAGAGGTGCCTCCCTAATCGCTTCGCCTTGTGACGCCTCTGCTTCACAAGGGAGCCAGGCAGTGGCCGATAAGGATAGGGCTATCGACAGACCCCGCGCAGGGAGAGGTGGTTCTCAGAGACCCCGCCCGGGGTACAGGCCTATCTGACCCCCTGCCTCGCGGGGCGCTATCAGGTGAAACCGACGCCGTCCTCCGCCCGTCATCCGCCGCCGACCTGACAGAGCTGAACAGACGACACCACAAATGGGATGCTTTAAAGGGAATAGTTCACCTTTAACATGGGATTTTGAACTGAGATAGCAGATTTGTAGATCAGATCGAAAAACGGGTTGTGGTGAAAGAATTACCTCGCTGCGCTAAGTAATTTCGACACAGGACTAGTGTCGTGGTAGTAGATCTGGGCACGAAACAGCGTCTTCTAAAAGGGGCCCTTTTAGAAGACGCTGTACGGCTGTTTCGTGCCCCGATCGTGGCACGAAATGCCATATTCCTTTTTTTCAGCTCGAAATACCCCGTATAGCCAAATTTCAAGACAACTTTCAAGGTGACCTATTCCCTCTAAGTCGGAAACATTTAATGGTGTGCCGTGAAAGCAACACAGAATAGCGTTTGACGTCGAAGGAGGCTTCCGATGGTTGCAAGGGTCACAGCAAAGTAGAGTTGGCGATCGCCGGTAGCTATATATTTGAGCTTGAGAACATTGAGAGGCCAACTCAATGTTATCAAGCTCGTGGAGCTGGAAGGATTAGCAAACGAAGCAGGATTTTACTTTGTCGTCAACTCTCTCACTTTCATTCCATCCATTTGCAACTTGCACCATATAGTGCAATGTCTGTCTGGCTGTACCATTTTATAAATCGGCTGGCCACCCACGTCCACCGACCTTTAAAGGTTACGCTACAGGGAAATGTGAACATGCCTGCACTTACAATATCCGGTATTTAGCGAGCATATGAATTAGGTAACCTACATCAAACGACCTTTATTCCTATCATCCTTTCCCCAGACTATACAACAAAAGTGAAAGAAAGTTTGGTGAAATAAACAAGACGTTACATAGGTCAAGTAAGCCTCATCGCTCGAGAGTTTGCAAATAGTTAACATTCATGACTACTTTTACTGTTGCAAGTCTTCCGGTTTTTCAGCATTTGTTCGTAAAATGCCTCTCACCCAAATGAACATCTCTGCATTGTTACCAAGCGTTTTATACACCTGATACATCCACTGGAAATGCAGATAAGTCTTGATACCCCTGACAGCTCTATGCAAGGTTTTAGATCTTCTCTGATGTAAAGGTATCACACCAATCATCCTTCACATCGCGTCTAGACAAGCCAGGACCCTTTTCTATTTATCAGATGCAGATTGCAGACTGCTCTCTTGAGCTGAGGATATCTGGTGTATTTTTAGCGTCACGACACCGTTGATGATGCCATCCTAGGAGCCATCTCCTAGGAGCCATCTCCTAGGAGATGGCTGTTGAGCCTATCTCATGGCACCATCCAATGACATTTCAAGTATCCGCCTAGATCCAAACAGTCTGAAATGGAACGCTGTTTACTTCTCAGCTGCAGACTGAATGGAAATGAATGCAGTAATGATCATCTCGGAGCAGAGGCTCATCGAACGAATTTCGGAAAAAGTCAAGGATTTATTCTTCGCTTGCCTTTTTCACATAGATATATTCGTTCTGAAGCGAACAATTTCAGAACGAACTGAATAAAACTCACTACAGTATTACATAATAAACGACGGCCATGTTTATTTTAAATTTTGCAAATGTATCAATTATCGGCCGATTTCCCTCATTTTAATAGCCCATAATGAATCGCCCCGACGTCCCCAGGATACAGCCTAGGCGGTCTGCAATCTAGCCTGGATACCATTGGGAGCGAGGGGGAGGGCAGGGGCGGGACCAACCGCCGCCGGTCCGGTCCGGTCCGGTCAGTCACACAATGCCCTGCGGCACCATTTGCATGAGAACGGACCGAGTTCTGGCCAGTTTTTGCCAGGGCGGCATTTTCGGCGCTTTTTCCGGCGCAGTACTGCACCGCCTTCGCCGCGCCGTCAGCTGTTGCGTCACATGAACGACGAATTCTAGTTTTTCCCTGCCACCAAGTGACCCAGATCACAGTCACAAGTCGTTGAAGTGAGGGGGCGGCGTGGGGATGGGGCAGTCGATAAGGCTGTCCCCGCATTGACGAAGCCGGCACCGTGGCGGTTAAAGGCAATGGTTCTCTTCGTAAGTGTCCGACTTGACTCATGCGGCAACTCATAAAGGAACATAAGCGCGAATCGTGCAGATGTTCCAGTATGAGTTGCCGCATGAGTCAAGTCGGACAGTTATCTTTTTATAGTAGAAAGTATCACGCAGCGTGATACCTGCAACTTTTGAGGTAGGATACTTGAACTTGTTCCATCTCAGCCCACGACGAATTTTCCTACATCCTGTTGTGTATCTGCTTGTCGTGCCAAAGAACTGCTATACTTTCCTAAGCAATTCGATGACATGATTGAATGGGTAGGGTAGTTCATAAATAAGTTGTTTGAACTTTCTACCGCGGGGATGAGGAATACCGTGTTTGGAAAAATATGGAAATGCAGACCTTTCCCGGCTCATCCTACTTGTGTCATGAACCGTGACTCAATGTTTGGCGTGTGCCCCCTCCTGCATTTTAGAAAGGCTGATTTCGCAACGATAATGTTCCTCGAGAACTAAGCACAACTTGCACCAGTGGCGGATCTACGGTTGGGTAAAATGTGCAATTGCCCCCCCCCCCAACGAAATATCGGTAGGCAAACGTATGTTTTTGCCACCTCCCCCCAAACCGATCCGGCAGGTTGTGATTTTTGTCCTGGTATAGTGGCGGATAAATCTTTCTTCGAAAATACGATTTTGTTATTTTTTTGTACATGGGGAGACAACCAAAACAACACAGGGAGACAACCCAAAAGAAATTCCCGTTCGACCATTTTTGATTTTCTTGAGAAGTTGTGCACTGGGGGTTTCAAGGGTGGGGTCGCCCTTGAAACCCCCAGTGAGAAAAAAACGAAAGAAAAAAAACGTTTTCCAAGATACGGCCTTCCGTATTTTCCCAAGTTCACTGTGCAGGCCTAATTTTGACGACCAATAACTCTGAGACTAAAAAAGCGATTTTGATTTTGTTTTAATTGTTTGGATCAGGATTAGTCGAAGAACAATTTGGCAATCACGGAGTTTCGATTTTTTTGTCACGTGATTTCGTGACCTACTTTTTGCGCCGTGACCTTGACCTGTTGGAAACTGAAATTAAAATTTCCGTCTGATGAAGATTTGAGCTTCACTGATGTCCTTTCGTATAAAAAAGAAGAAGCGGGGTTCGACCTGTAAACATAATTTTTTAGTCATGCAATGCTGACATAATACGCTGTTTGGGCACCTGTCCGTCGATAACTTCGCATCTACTTGACATACGCTTTCGAAACAAAGTCCAGAGTAACTCCTGACGACGAAACCTCTCGGTTGGTGCCTGTTACACCGACATCAGGTCACCATATGACCTGTCAGGCCAATACAACGTAACGTACCCCAACAGCGTATTGTGTGCATTGTAAGGCTCAAAAGTAGTTTTTACAGGTCGAACCCCACTTTTTATATATTTTTTTTAGACGAAAGGACATCAATGGAACTCAAATCGTCATCAGACGAAAACACATAATTTAAGTTTCCAACAGGTCAAGGTCACGGCGCAAAATGTAGGTCACGAAGTCACATGACAAAATGAAAATGGAAAATCCGACATTGCCAAATTGTTCTATGACTATTCCCGATCTAAACAATACAAAATTAACTTATTTAGTCGCGGAGTTATTGGTCGTCAAAATTAGGCCTGCACAGTGAACTTGGATTTTTTTTCTCTCGAAAGGCCTTATCTTGTTTTTTGTTTGTTTGTTTTTGTCACCACCAATGAATTCCCCGCCCTTGCAACCCACAGTGCACAACTTTTCAAGAAAATTGAAAATGGTCGGACGGCAAATTTGAGAAAACAATGGTTGTCTTACTGTGGAAGTCCCCAAAAGTAGGTTTTACAGGTCAAACCCCACTTTTTTATATTTTTTGATACGAAAGTACATCAATGAAGCTCATATCGGCATCAGACGGAAATTATAATTTCAGTTTCCAACGGGTCAAGGTCATGGCGCAAAAATTAGGTCACGAGGTCACGTGACAAAACAATTTTTTTTGGAGAAAATCCGTGATTGGCAAATTGTTCTTCGACTAATCCTTAGACAAACAAAGAAGTTTTACAAATCGCTTTTGCTTTGTCTCGGAGTTATTGGTCGTCAAAATTAGGCCTGCACAGTGAACTTGGGAAAATACGGAAGGCCGTATTTTTTTTTGGGGGGGGGAGGAATTTTTTGGTCACCACCCATGAACTTACTCAACTTACTAGACACATTTACATTTAACCCGGACCGAACCGGCCCGAACCGGCCGTACAGACGCTTTTCGGAAGCTAATAACTTTGCAACCACTGCTCCGATTGAGATCGGGTTTTCACCATTGGATAGGACCATCAAATAAATTTGGATTTTGTTATGGTGCGTTCTGATGGGTTGTACCATAGCGCGTGGCACATGCAAACTTCGAAATGAACCAAAATAATTATTGATCAAAAATGGCTTGATTTATCTAGCATTAATTTATCGATGAAGCATGCAGCGCTCAGGACGTACTTCCTTTTGGGGGATTCGAGAAAGGAGATCATGACAAATGTAATACAACTTATTTTGTATGTAGTTTGTCCCAGGGAAGCAACAGATACCGCTCGGTTACCGCCGATTACGTCGTTTTACTGGTTTAGATGGGAGATATTGTCCGCTGAAAATGTGAGTTTTGCTTGACATTACAAAGTTGCCCGAGGCTCTAACTCGAAAACCATTTGACGGACGAGGCTGAAAAGTTCACAGCGTAAATCAACAGCCCAGATATCCCCAGACATGTAGTTTAATCGAAATATGAGATGTAGTGTGTTATTTAGAGATTGTTTTGGCCAATCTGTCCTGGAATGCCCCAATTGCCACCCCCCCACCCCCCACGACAAATCGGTAGGAAAATGCATATCCCCAACCGTTTCGAGAGATTGTGATTTGTGTTCCGGGAAGGCGAGATTTACCCCCCTCCCCCCTCAATGAAACATTCGTGCTGACGACCCGACCCCCCCCGCTCAAAGACCTTTCCCGCTGACGATCCGACGCCCCCCCCCCCCCCGCTCAACGACTTGCGCTGACGACCCGACACTACCCCCCCCCTGGTCAGCAACTTTTTGCTGACGAAACGGAGCGAATTTGTTTGCCCCCCCAAACTCGAAACCTAGATCCGCCACTGACTTGAACCTCATGAATTCAATCAAGGGGCGTTCGTCGGATTAACACCTGGTCGTGAAGGCAAGCAAATACGTCTAACACGACACGAAATAAATATGCCTATCACAGCTACTCGTACAGCAGCCAGGCACCCACCCCAGAAGCTGGGGAATTCCTCCCGAGACAACATCGCTCGGTCGGAGAGGAGAGGAGCGGCGGAGGTCATTGGTAGGTCATGGCCGGTGACGTCATCGCTGGCACATCGACGGGTCAAAGCAGGGCGGAGCAGGAAGAAGCGAGAACGGGCAGGACACGTCGCTGGCACATCGACGGGTCAAAGCAGGGCGGAGCAGGAAGAAGCGAGAACGGGCAGGACACGTCGCTGGCACACCGACGGGTCAAAGCAGGGCGGAGCAGGAAGAAGCGAGAATGGACAGGACACGGCGGAGCAAGGTAGAGCGAGAAGGTTCGGGAGGGAGCGATAAGGGACGGGACGGAGCGAGAAGGTTCGGGACGGAGTGAGAAGGGACGGGTCGGGGTGATGACCGTGACTGCCGGAACAACCCGGACGAGGGCCGATGGGTCAGTTGCACAGTGCCAGCTGACCCTCGCTGGCCGTAATGGTATGCAGCCGTCGTCCATAGTAATGCAGTCCTGTAGTGATGACGTCATCATGACATGACGTCATCATGTAGTCAGCAGACGGATGGTATCAATGCATGGACCAGGGCTGGGAAACCCCAGCTGTGTGTCACCGTTGGGATTCTGAAGCCCGAAGTTTGTCACCAGTTTTTTCCCTACAATTTTGGCGACTTTTCCAAGACAAAACATTTGATACTGACAGACATAGGTTTTGTTGTTTGTTGATTGGCGTTTTAGGGTGCGACGGCTACTGGAGTCAATTTGCGGTAATAAGGTATCACAATGTTGCCTTGGTGCACTATGTTGCTACTTTTGCCATACTTTCGTCTGCCACATAGTACTATGATATCATAACGTGCCGCCATATTGTGCACCAGCATGCAAATATGTTCCTTAGTCACAGGTTGTCAACAATAACACAGGCGTTGAAAGCACAAAATGAATATAGAGCAAAACAAAAATAAGATGGCCCCTCAAAATCACTGCACCTCCCCCCCCCAGAATAGCAGGATTAAAATTATCCTGTTGGAGTGGGAGAAGGGCAACAAACAGGGGTGATCTCCTGTACCTACATACCAAGTTCAAGTTCAGCACATACATGGGCAACTTTAGAGGAAAAATGCATACAAATGAGACATCTTTAGCACCTCAACATAACACATCAGACACTAAACTAGCAGATATTCTGCCTTTGACCAATATAGCATAACTTTTCCATACACTTGATAGGACCTTGCCTGATGGGTGAGTTCGAGTTTTTGCAAAAATGATGCTGAATGCATCATATGGTCTTCTTAGGCTGAATTTTAAACTCTCTATTGTTAGTTTTTAGGCTGAATTTCCCACTTGCACCATGGCTTCAAAGCAAACCTAGGACCCTGCCTGGAGGGGGGGGGGGGGCTGCAGGCCAGGCCCTACTGGATCACTCTGAACCTCCCCAGACTGGTTATTGATTCAAGTTTTGGGGAATGATTCAATAATGATTAATTTTGGAACTTGAATTATTCAATCACCTTTTGATTCATGAAAAACAAATTTGAGAATTGATTCTTCCTGATTCAAAGAATCAAAACAATATTTGCATTGATTCACGTTCGATTCAACATTTAAATATATGTTGCATATATGTAAAATCAATACAAGTGGAAACTTACAAAGCCATTGGTATATATGAATTATGATCATTCAAACATTGTTACAGCAATGATATTGCAGTAGAAATGAGTGTAGCCACTGGGACTGCATTGTATTTGCACAATTTACCATGCCCATTTGAATTGCTAAAGGAAATAGTTCACCTTCAACATTAGTTTTAAACTGAGATAGCAGTTTTGTAGCCCGGGTTGGGAAACCCCTATCTGCAGGTTTTCTTGACTGGAAAGACTCTCCAGCCGAATATATTCTAGTTTTTGGCGAAGGAATGCGGTGCTGGCGAAAGAATGTTGTACTGGTTCTAGCCCGGGCAGAGGCTATACCATCAGCCAATCAGCTTGCAGCTGGTGCTAGCAAGCGAATCGCCGGCCGCCGGTTGGCACATCTCCAATGCGAGTCTATCTTTACGCGACTACTTTCGAATCTGATTGGCTGAACCATTTTTGACATTCGCGTGACGTCAGGACTCTGACTCAGAGAGTATGCATATAGTTTTGATAAACAATACAAATGTACGGCCTTCTGTCCTGAATCGGCGCGATATAAGGCTATTTTTGAAAATATAAAAATAAATTGTATTACAAAATATAAACAAATCGTGTTGGGTAAAAAAATTCAAGGTGAACTATTTCCTTTAAAAATGGTTAAATTTGATTTCATGCGGGTTTTGATTCAATCACGATTCATGAATACAAATATATGGTGAATTGATTTTCTTAAATTCAAGCAATTTGTTTTGAACGATTTCAATCGATTCAATGCAGAGTCAAATCAATAGCCAGTCTGGTCCCCCCATGATTAGCAGGATTCAATAATTAGTCCTATGCGAATGGGAAACTGGTGGAAAAAAACTGGCCTCCCCCACACACTAAATGCTGCTGGTTATGTTTGACTAAGGTACCTGTTGGTACGCCATGTTATGCACAGTATGGCAGCATGGTATGTCACAGTGGCATATGGTAACATCAGAAATGCAGCGGCATTGTGCATCACAGCAAAATTTCAAAATATATTCTTACGAAGCCGTTATTATTATTAATAGGTTACCTATGTTAGGTTAAGTTTAGTTTAACAGCTTTGTCAGAAGAAATACAGACATTTCGCTGTGGTACATTATGCCTAAATTTATTCCGACAAAGTTGTTATTATTAATAGGTAAGGTTAGGCTAAGTTAAGTTTAGCGGCTTTGTCAAAGAAGTATGAAATTTCGCTGTGGTGCACACTGCACAATGCCGCTACTTTTCTGATGTTACCATATGCTATCATACTGTGCATAGCGCAGCACACTGACAGGTACCTTAGTCAAATATTACCAAATTGCATACAAAAGTGACGCTTCTGTACCTACCAACCAAGTTTAAGTAAAGTTAAGCACATACACAGGATAAATAGATCAGTGGGGTGTACAGGCGCCACAACTACCAAGGTTATTTGGCACCCATGCCACATCCTCTGAAGAACACCCCATACGTCAAATCAAGAGCCTGATGTCAACACTTGCACATATTTAGTATTTACTGGAAAGCCAAATGGTATGTAAACTTAGTAGGCATCCTATCGATTTGGTAAGGACACGAGTCATTCAACCTAGAACTCGGCTGACCAACGGATGACGTCACTGGCGGTAGCCGGCTCCTTCGTTGGCGCCGCGCTCACGCAGCAAACGTAGTCAGACGCCAGTTACAGCTCGCTGTTTCATACGGCCAGGGATTCACGAAGACTAGCATGGTGAACTCTCAGTGCCCATTAATTCCTAGCACATGCTTAATTGTATGATTCTGCCCCAGTGAATTACCGGATATGCTGTGAAACGCGCCGTGTCATGCCGTGGCTCTGCCTCCAGTGACGTCACATCAAGCATGGGCTCTTACGAGGCGGTTATAGTGGTGTCACCCCCCTGCGAGCCGCAGTCCGCACACACATCTTGCGCAACACAAATCACTATCACCCCGCTAGACGGCCTCTGTTCCGTACTTGCATAACTGAACGGTGCCTAACAGAGCCACACTGCCATTCTGTCTCCGTTGTCATTGAATAGCGTGTGGCGTTCACGTGCCGTTTCCCAGCCGCCAGGCTGCGCACAGTGCTCATTATCGCTGTTATTGCGCATGTTTTGTTCCGTGAACAAGCGAACTCGTTGTATCGCTTGCTTATGTTGTTTACCTGCAGGATTATTTTAGAGCTACAGGATTATTTTGGAGCTGCGGGATTAACCGAAAGTTGGTTTCCGCATTGGAATAACATTATTTATAATTGTGTTTTCCATGGGGAAACTTAATGATATCTAGGTGCGAGTATCATGACAGAGGTGATCATTTGCAAAGGTGTGGTACCTACTTGTCTGTCTAAGATTTGTCACCGAACTCCACCGATGGCTATAGATTTGTCGCCGATTAGAATGGCAGAACGGTAATTTTTCCCAGCCCTGGGCCATGGACCGAGAGCCGTATGGCGCCGGTGAACTGCCCACCAACCAGCTGACGCCGAGATGAACCAGGTGAAGGGAAAGGATGTTCAAAGGTTCGTAGTCTGAGTCGGGGAGCAGACGGACCCTGATCGTAGGTGATGTTCTTTTTCAGCTAATGTGACCCTTGTCCCACCCACTGTGCGTCTAATGGGACCCTGGCCCCACCCACTGTGCGTCGGTCCCACCAGCTTTGGTCAGATTTGAAGGTATTGTAACGTTAACGGCAGCTTTGCCAGCTGTAAACCGAGCAATGCTATATTTTGCTTCGTTCATAGTTCTGAAAAACTCCAGCCTTACCCTTTATTTTTACAACATTAACAGGCCATGATTTTCCGGACTGGGGAAGAGAGAATCAACTATAAGAACTCTTACAATTGTTGAGTCTTCGTCGCGCAACATAGAAACTCTGTAATGAGCAATTATGTCCCGTTCCAGGCTGGGGAAGTGGTCTATGCCTATAGTTTGCAAGGTTCAGTCGTGTACTGTCGACACCGTGTTTGGGAAAGGAGCGTACATGCTGCCGCAATCCAGCTAAAATATCTTCCAGCTAAAATATCTTCCAGCTAAAATATCTTCCAGCTAAAATAATCGTGGAGCACATTTTGGTGAGCGGCTATGTTGAGACTTGTGAAAACTTATTTGAGGTTCCTTAATGGACCCGTCACACCGATCATGCACCTATATCGACTTTCGCCAGCTTACTATGTGACTTCTGTGACTTTGAATCACTTTCGGATATTTGGAATAGACTTGATGTTGATGATCCTGATTTGGATGTTTTCAGTACGCATGTTGAGATGAGAGCCACATGCACAGTACTAATGTCATACGCGCCACACATCGCCACAACCAACAAAACCTTAAAAACAGTATATTTCAGCTCAATTTCCTGAAATATTCCAACGATCTGGCAGCGCGAATACGTAACACGTCAAGATGACGTCACGACTACGTCACACATCAGAATGACGCCACGATTGAGTACATGTGTGGGTGTCTTGGCCGACCTTTTGGAAAGGCCTCTTTCTGTAGCTCGTCTTTACGCAAGAATCACGCAATCGAAGAGCATACACCACAACCCGCCGCCTCGCAAACGCCTTTGAAAGGAATTAGTGGTCACAGATTGGTAGGAATATCCAGTGCCAGCACATGCGTATCAAACATGCAACGTATCACAGGATGGTATTTATAAAAAGGATAGACGGGGCAGCACCCTGTACAAATTTGGCTCAATTGGAAGTCGCAATCGTCAGTGAAAAGTAGGCACACCGCGAGTTTGCATCTATTAATTGACATGGTGTTTGGCCATCAGAGATCATATAAACATAGAAACACCATGTGTGTTAGGTCACTTGATTTTCTGACGTGTGGATTTTTTCCCCAAAATGAAAGTGACCGTGCAGTAAAATATAAACTACGCATTTTAAACTTTTTTTCGGGACAAACTTGATTCACTTGAAAATATCGTCCATGACAATATTCTTCATCGCCGTATTTTAGTAAGGTCCCATTCTAAGCAAAAACTAGAGGGGTGCAATCAAGTGCTTAAGTTAGTACTACCATTGCACAATTCTTTAACATTTTGTAGTTTGTAGCACAAAAAGTGTTCAGTGCTGCTGCCCCATTTTGTGTCAAATTTCTTCCCACAACATTGTCACAACCTGATTTCCACTGACAAAAATCACTCAAATCCGAGTCATCGAACAGTGTACCGCACGGCGCACATTACCATTGCACAATAGCTCAAAATTTCCAGCGAGAGTACCTGAGACAGCATCCAAAGACATTCACTAGGAAAGAGACCGATCACCAACGGCACGAGATCTAGTGACAGAGGTGAAAACCCGGCGGACACTTGCCTCAAAATGTGGAAAAATAGCGGATTCATGACATTGATAGTGACTGATGGTAGTCACAACAATGAAATTTATATAAACTTGGAAATATTGATCATCGGCACCTTTCGAATCAAAACCTCGCGTGCATTTTTAGAATGAACCTCAACAAAAATTTCGGCACTTTCCTGCAAGCTACTGTCATTGTTTTCACCTCTGTCGGGTGCCTCCATGCGAATGCTGCCATGGCCTCGGTCCTAGCACTCGACAGTCTTCGGTGGACCTCCAGGACGGACACCAGGACCTCCAGGACCTCCAGGACCTCCAGGACCAGACAGTTCACAGTGGAGACAGAACAGTTCCCTGCTCGACACATTGCACTCAACAGAACGCGCACGGAGAAGGATATAAAAATAAACCCCACATCCACCGCCCCTAAAAACTCGCCAATAAATAACCCTATATCACACTACATGTTCCCAGATTACCCTATACAGCAAAATGTAAAAATATCGTATAGTTTACATCGGTTCAGTCTGGATATCCAGTCTCTGCTAGGCAGACGTATTAAAGCTACGAAAATCACTAATAAAAACGTGTCTTGGGCCTCGGACCCCATCTTTGATAAAAAACAAACCGTAGAAAGACCTCTATCTCAGCAGGTAGCCATCTTGTCAATATGGCGCCCGCACTGGCTGGAGAGACGCCGTCTACGACGAGCGCCTCCCCCGATCGGAACATGTCACCTGGTCTCGTGCACGAAGGCGAATGTGCCACACTCGCCTCAACGCGTCAGGATCGCAGCGCTGTACGCCACATTCGCCACACAGTGTGCCACACATCGCCGCCGGCGCGCAGCACTTGCCGCGCTCACCGTCCGGTCATATTCACCGCTTGCAGCGACGGCCACCCATTGCCACCCATGCTACTGAGACCACCGCCCGGCTCCTCCACCTCTGTCGCCACTCCGTGCACCGTCTTGATGTGCTTCTTCATGTTATCCTTGCGCGAGAAGGGCCGCTTGCACACGAAGCACACGTGCACCTCATCGGGGTGCTTGTGTCGCTTCTCGTGGCGGAAGCGGTTGGACGCATCGGAGAACATTTGCCCACAGAACTTGCACATGAGGGGGGTGGGCGAGGGGAACGGGACGGCGGCGGCGGCGGCAGCGGCAGCGCGAGAACGGCCCAACAGCGCTGCGGCCGGCCAGCGGCGCGGCGCCCACACCGACTGCAACAGAAGAGGGGAAAGCCGCATGAGTGAACTGTGAGTGCTCAGCAAAAACGGGACTCAGAGCGGCTGGTGTTGCCGGCAAGACACGGTAATTTTGACTCCAGGACGGTACTGCAGCGTCCCCCACTCGTGAGGCGAGAGATCTGGGTTGTCCCCAGAGACTCTTAGAGAGTTCCCGAGGGGTCTGGAAAGTCCAGAGAGCATGAGATGTCCAGAAAGCATGAGATGTCCAGAGAGCATGAGATGTCCAGAGACTCTAAGAGCTCGATCGAGAGTCGATCGAGGAGCTCGAGACTCGAGACTCGCAAGATTTCGGATCGCGGAGGCTGCCTCACCGGCGCGGAGCAGCGGCGGCGAGCGCAGCGCGCGCCACCTCGCGGTCACCCGGCAAAGCTCTAGCTAGGAGTCCGCCGCGCGAGGCCGCTAGTTCTACATGCTGCACCCACAGTCCCTCATGCGGCTCCGCCAAGAGAGAGCGCGTCACCGCCACCGCCACCGCCCCGGGCTAGGTCAGGTCGCTACCGTGTCCGGCCGGGCCAGGCGCGCCAGGTCAGCGCGCATGCGCAGACCAGATTGCGCCCGTCGGTGCTCCTCGCTGGCGCGCATGCGCGCTGACCTGGCATTGTCACTGGGAGACACGTACACACGCACACACACCGAGTACAGACACAAAGCTACTAGCTACTCCCGGATGTAGTTGTGTATATGTTAGCATTCATTCAGTGCTTTGGTGTGAACGCACCCTCTATACATGCAATATACAGGTGCAGTCATGTGGTACTCGCCAACTTCTCTACTGATATTAGTACCGAACCCGTCTACGCTACTCTAAACACACGTTTATTTTATTGTCTTCCAACGATGAATACCTTCAAATTTCAAGAAATAAAACACGGTATGTAATTCGACGCCGGGTGGGTGGTTGGGGGGGGGGGGGGGTGACAGCTACCGCCAGGTCTTGTATGATTACACACAGTAAACTATTGATAAGTATATGATAATTCCCAACTAGGACCACTGGCGTGTGTAAGGAACAAACCACTGACGACCACTGACGACCACTGACCACTGACCACTGACGTGTGTAAGTCACGCTTCTGTATGTATTTACAAAAACGTAAAATATCCAATTCGGGAGCAAACATTCATTGCCTTTGCTAGGGAGAAATCCAGCGTGAAATGTCGTGCCACTCTCTAGAGCACCAACCTCCCATTTGTCCTTATCCAAGTCCTGATTGTGCAGGCACTCCTCAAATTTCCCGACTCGACCCAGCGTATTACCCGGGCACAGTTCGATCAACAGATAGACACACCGACCGAGTCCCTACCTGAGGTCGGGGGACAAGGTACGCCCGCCACATCTGATTCCAATAACCGGTTTCCTCAGCCATTTTGTACAAACAATTGACCACCAGAAAGGCGCTCGACCAGCAAAGAATATATACACCCGGGAGCGAGGATCCGACCAACGCATTCCACGTGGCAGATAATTGGCTTCACGACGAATGCTTTTTAGATGAACTAACAACGTCTAGCGTCTTCCCAGAAACCTGAGAACGAGAATAAATGAACTCGGCGATGACACATAACGTCCGGTGCCGCGTCTGGTTTCGTCGGATTCCGTCGGTTGCCATCGGTTACGGGGTCCAGAGCGTGCGACCATCCGGAAATAGACGCCCACTATTACCTGTGGGACTCTCTGGTAAGGACCCTCACCAAAGCAGCGTTGTTCCCAACAAGGTATTCCACCCGACGTGCATGGCTCCAAATTAGCGTTATTCGCAGCGGGGAATCCACCTGGCATGTATCGCCTCGCCATAGACGGACCTATGGACGGTCCCCGTCACGGAGGCTCTAAAAGGATGTGCCATAAACGAGCCGCTGCTACGTGGCCGTCTGACGTCACCACGGTAGCTAGTAGCTACCCTCCCCTCCCCACCCTCCTCCCCCAACAGGAGCCGCAACAGCTGTTCTGGGCCGCCCTCGGACCAGCGACGTCACCGCTACCGCCTCCGCTGCTGGCACCGCCGCGCCGCCGCCGGCATGATAGGCCGGAAAAGGCGGTGCCGATGCCCGCGGCGGAGGCGACGGCGGCGGCGGCGGCGGCGGCGGAGACGGAGGCGGCGGAGGTGCTGCGCCGAGAATGTCAGGACCATTCGCCACCGGTGGGCGGCGGCGAGTCCGTTACCCTGTCTGGCGCGCAGCAAAGCGAACGGTGCCCTGTCCCAGAGGTGAAAAATCGACACAAAAAATAGATATATCACAGGTAGTTTTTTTTTACAGATGATGATGAGGATTGGGGCAATAGCACATCGCACATCCGGACTTCGTTATAAAGAGTCAATTTGTAACCCCATCCCTTTACGCCTTTGTCGTCACCTATTGTGCTCGCAACTATTGCCACCAAATCGCGTCTGTATCATATGCCATGATGGCGGGGAACCCACACCCACCAACACCGCAAATGACGGCAACATCGCCGTAATTTAGCGCCGTCATTTAGCGCCGTCATTTAGCGCCGTCAACACCGCCCGCGGGCGCTGTGCCGTTGGCCGGCGCTTACACTATATTCACGGCGCTTACACTATATTCACGGCGCTGAATTCACGGTATACGGTACCGGGCCTGTGTCCGTCACCGTGCGATTTCTGGGCCGGCAGACAGTCGGCCGAGAATGACTTGCCCGTCTCGTTCGCATCGCACCGTTTTCGGGACATACTGGAATTCCCGCCTGGTCGCGCCGCGAAGCGCCCGAGCGTCCAAAGTGCCGCGAGGCGGCCGAAGCGCTGTGAAGCGTCCCGAAGGCGATGCAAGCGACCGAGAAGCGCTGCAAAACGCTGAGGAGCGACCGAAGCACCGAGAAGCGACCGAAGCGCCGCGACGCGCTGAGAAGCGACCGAAGCACCGATAAGAGCTGCGAAACGCCACGAAGCGCCACGAAGCCCCGAGAAGCGAGCGGCGCGCGAAACGGAACGAGGCCGCCCACCCTGCCAGCGCGGTGGCGCGCGGCGGGGTAGACGGATCTCCATCACATCTGTGAGGCCCGTTACACCCGGCCGAGGCGGTGTGCCGGCTCGGCTCGACTCGGCTCGCCCCGGCTCGAGAGAGACGAACAGATGACGCGTCTGGCGCCCCGGGTACGGCGGCGACGACACAGAACAGAACAGCAGATACTGGCTGTCATGACGCGGACAATGGCCGGGAAGGTTCACCGTTAAAATAACAAAGGAGAAGTCTTTTTGTCTATAATTGTTTCCGTACCGAAGCTTCGGGATCTTTGATAAAACAGTTCCAAAGTGACTTTCTTAGGATTTATTTTCCATTCATTTATTATTATATTTGACTCCATTTTATTTGTTAGCCATGGCATCAAAATGGTGAGCTTGGTAACATGTTTTTGTCCATTTCATCTGTGTGTAGTTACAACGGGTTTTTGCCCAAGTTCTTTTTTGTAGCTGTTTGTATTTCTTATCTCTACTGCCAGCAGCCCTTCCGCCAGCAGCTTGTGAGACGGGATAAACGTACCGAACAGGGAGAAGTTTGTTCCGTCACCATAGCTACAGAGAAGCTAAAAATATCAACCAACTACCAGCAGGCGTGAAGTGCAGATGCGGCGGATTGCGGGGCCAGGGTATCCAAAATGACCCCCAGTTGAAAATCCTGGGGGGCAAAAGGGTCATTTCCCCCAGATTGAGCGGGCTAAAATCTGGGGGGGGGGGGAAATGACCCTTTTGCCTCCCAGGATTTTCGACTGGGGGTCATTTTGGGTACCCTGCCCCCCGCAATCCGCCGCTCCTGGTGTAATGTGTGCGTGTGAGGTGGTAATTAACCACTGTTATCCCTTCACCAGAATACCAGGCTCCCTGTTGTTAAACTACGAGTTTGTGAGCTATGTGCGCTGTTGTCCCGCGGATTCATTTAACTCCACATTGTATCTGTTTATGGTTGATCTTGAGGATGTTTAGAACAAAGTGTGATTCTTTATGTCCACTGCCGAGTTACTCTCGACGCAGAGCACGTCAATGTCAGTACTCTGATACGTGCAAACTGACAAAGTTTTCCTGGCCTATTGCGTCAGGACGCGACTATGTTCTTTGTCGCCACCAGACAGTACGATTTGTATCGTGTCGTACTACACCCAAGGTGTCGTACGACTATCCAAAGTGCCGTACGACAATCAAAAGTGCCGTACGACAATCAAAAGTGCCGTACTACAATCAGAAGTGCAACGCTACAATCCATTTAGAAATTAGTGGAGCAAACGTAACTGTGTCAGTGTGTACCATTAGCCCCATCACGAGCATGTCACGTTAGGCGAGCCGGGCTGCAGCTGCTGCGCACCACCGGTATCCCTGTGGCCCCTGCGACCCCTGCCGACCCTGACGCGGTACTCACCCCTTTCTCCGGGCTGTCCAGCGGGTCCCTGACGTCGCCGTTCTCGCTGCCCCTCTCTGGGCTGTCTGCCACAGTAGAGCCGGCCCCTGAGGCCCCTGAGGCCCAGTCCGGGTCCGGAAGACCCAGACTGGGCTCCTCCTTGACGCTCGCCGGCGTCACCGCCCCAGGCGATGGCGTCATGGCGTACGGGAACAGGCCCGTCGGCGACGGCTGCAACGAAACGAGCGATGTCAGACGGGCGCCATATTGGAAAGGTTAACAGAACGCCGCCATGTTGGAAGGAGTTGTGTTTTCGGACTTGAGACGCCTCAACTGCTTAGGTTATATAGTTGGAAAGCAGACTGGTTATTGATTCAACTTTTTGGAACGCTTCAATCACGATTCATTTTTGAACCTGAATGATTTAATCACTGTTCGATTCATGGATAAACATTTTGAGAATTGATTCTTTCCGATTCAAAGAATAAAAAAATATTTCAATTGATTCACGCTTGATTCAATATTGAAATATATCGTCACGTGGCATGAATCAAAAGTTCTGGTAGTGAATCAAATTGTTTGTATTCAAGGAATTTTGATTGATCGATTCCAATCGATTCAATCAGAGTCGAATCAATAACCAGTCTGTATGGAAAGGGCTTGCAAAAGAAGATGAAGTGACATGGGCTATGTGAAAAGAGGGCTCCATTGCGAAGTTCGCTATTCAGTTTACTTTTGCACTGCTGATGCTGTTTGCCAATGTCGAATGATTAAAAATGTGTCATAATGCATACGAATAGAAGCTTGCGACCAAAAGTTGAACGTTCTTGCCAGCATGAATTTAGGCGACATACCGGTTGAAAATGGCTCTAGTTGAATGGGCACGGAAGAATCGTACCCGAAATCGGAAAATAAATTAGTAAATAATTTCAGCCGTCGATTACCACCACCAGCCCAGTATGGAATTGCATTATTCAAATGATTTCCACCACTCTTCAGTATCATCAGGCCTTTGCTTAATATCATTCCTAGCTTCCATTACAAGATCATTATACATCCTTTCGCTAAACCAAAGAGCATAGAAGCACACGCTGAAGAAATCGTAGAGAAGACGAATTGGTGGACGACGAGCGCTCAAGAGACAGCGATGACATCGTCTTTGTTCTTCCCGGCGAATTCGGTGGGGGGAGTAGGAAAGCCGCACGACACGAGAAGGGGAGGGCGCAGCCGGAGGCTGGAAGGAGGAGAGAGGAGAGGGAGAAGGGAGAAGGGAGATGGAGAGAGGAGAGGAGATGAGCGGTGGAAAGCGCTGCATCGGACGCACCCGGGCAGACACCCCAGGAGGTTACGGGACGGCGAGAAAGCGCAGCTCGGTTTTCCCGGGCACGGGAAGATGATTTCTCGGGAGCAGGAAGATAGGGTGCTGTTTTGGAAGGTCCTAGCGGGCGGGTGACTGCTCCCTCCCAACGCGATGACAGGATGACAGAATGACTGCATGAGGCGATGACGCGGACGGTATGACCGGCGGAGATGGTTGAAGTGGCAGGCGAAAGGCACTAGGAAGATAGAGAGATGATAGGAATGCGACATCTGACACTCCTGTCCTGTCAACATGGAACACGACACATGGGCGGAGGGCACAGCAGGTAACAAAATAAACACCCAAAGGGGAGTAAAACAGACAACCAAACGAGGAAAAACGCAGAACTACCGAGGGACTCAACATTCAACAAACAAGGAGTAGTGCACACAAACAGTAAGGAACACAACAGAAGACACGGGTCAAGAGGAACCCCGAAGACAACCAGCAGAGAGCATAACTGATGGGGAACATTTATGTCGCTATACATGTCAGCTACAGCCCCGTCCCGGGTAATTCCATGTCCTCCCAAGCGTCACTGACGGCAGCACTTTGTGATACTTTGTGACACGTTTCTTCAATTGTGTCACGGTTGGTTGGCGACTCTCAGTTGAGGGCGCCACATACCCAACTGGTGTGACCGCTGTGCACGACGCCTCCGTCGAGGATCCAGGTCGGGGGAACGACCTGTGAGCATGGCGCATTCAACATACATGCATGACCACATGAGTCTAACTGCATGAAGGCATGGGCACCATGGCGAGCCGAAATTTTACGATTACTGATGTCAGTGCAATCGTAAAACCGAGACGTAGTTCTGCCGTGCCAATGGTTTAACCACACCGTAAAAGGCGCCGCCAAAGACGCAAAGAGATGAGTTCATGTCTCGGTCATCCCATAGGGCAAGAAAATGAAGATGCTCCCAGCTTAACCGTCTGTTTCCCATACCGAAGTACAGTTATAGAGGTACCAAATCCGCCGTCTTCAGGACCGAGGAACGACTACGGTGACTAAACTGTCTCAAACGATCAGACTCGGAAGTTGCAATCTGAGCGAAACGATCAGACTCGACAGTTGCAATCTGAGCGAAACGATCAGACTCGACAGTTGCAATATGAGCGCTCGGACATCGGAAGTCCAGCTGTCTCTCTCTCTATCTTACCCAACCAAGGCACGCCATGCTGTTTCCACAGCGCCACTTCCTGCAATTAGATGTCGGGCGGCTCTGCTGCATGAGCCACATAGCACTAGATATAGCGTGCCACAATTGCCGTATATAACAGGAAACACAGCGTGTAACTCGTCGCATTCGCCGTATACAGCAGGACAGCACGGCGCGCACCACCGCGTGAGGCCGACGTGTACGGTGTGTGGCCATCAGTGTCATCGGTGTCACCACCTGTTATCCGTGTCATCAGTGTCATCGCGTGTCATCGGTGTCACCACCTGTGATCCGTGTCATCAGTACCATCGCGTGTCATCTGTGTCATCGGTGTCATCGTGCCGTGTAGGAGGTTTGTGAGCTGCGAACCGACAAACAACCCGTCTGATCGGATCGCCGGGAGGGGTGGCTGATACGAGGCAGGTGTCCTCCGCTGCGATATGACAACCGGAGAGTTTGTACCGCTCTCTATCGAAGTCGCTCACGCATCCTGAATTTATGCGATGGTTATTAGGTTAAATTCACGTGGTTCGAATTCATTTGAAGATTATTGTATTGTACTCGCGTGGTTTGAATTTATGTACTGGTTTAAGTGTAAGGATTGTGTGAATTGACTGAAGAAAACTTTGACCGAAGTGGGAATGCGGGTTTGCAGGTTAGGAATAAAGGAGCAGCACTAACTGCCCTGTAGTAAGGCAGTAGCTGCATGCGGTCAAACACGGCATACAACTCGCTTGTCTTGCGGTTACCCAATGAGCAGTCAACCGAAGCATTGTTCGAACAACACCAAACCGCTGTTGGTTTTTTACCGTTCGCCAACACTAACGGGGAGGGGTCAGCAACCCCGGCTGTGAAGTCAGCAGACGCCGGCGTCTCAGGGGTACCCCTCTCCGCGATAACACCCCCACGCCACCCCGCTCTGCCTCTGCCAGGGACTGTTTTCCCCTTGCTTGTATATTCCAGAGCAAACAGGGCCGATGGCCTCCCTGCTCGACAGGGGACATGGCGAGGACACGGCGCGGGACACTACGGGGAAAGCGCGGAGAGGCCAGTGACTCGGTGTCCCCCCAGTGTGACAGCGTGTGCTGCAGAGGCCCCAGCGCTATCAGTCGTCTCCGCAGACGGAGACGACCACGTGTTGCAGTGGGCTGGGATACCATGGGATACTTTGTCGGTCTCAGGGCATTGCATCATGGGATGATGCAATGCCCTGAGACCGACAGGCAACAGCGCATTGGAATCAACATCGGCCCTTGACCTAATATATCGCGATCAGGAATTAGCCATGTGCGCAAACCCTAGAAAGAATCCCGGAATCCGGTCGAAGAATCAGGATCCTGGAGCTTCTCGAATCCGCGCTGCAGTTCTGCGACCCTTGCATGTGTCCGATCGCAATGCACATAGATATTGATATAATAATACATTATATGACACCCGAATGTTCCCCATACAAGACGTCTGACATTTCAACTGGGACTAATGTCAAGCATGACGTCATGGGAGAGGTACTTGGAGCACGTGCTGCGGGGCGGCTCTCCCGATGACGTCATGAAGGGGACGTGGACAGACAAAGAGGGGTGCAGGAGGGACATTTATCCTCACTGCGTCACCATACTGAGTCATAGGCGTACCCAAGGAGGGGGCAAACGGGGCAATTTCCCCCTCCTGAAGGCTCGTACGTGTCCCCTTGGCCGTATGTGCCTCTTTGGAAATAGGGCCCGAAGGGCCCTATTTCGATTTTTTTTTGATTTTTTTAAAAAGATTTTTGTTGTTGAAAATATGCTCCTCTAAAAATAGTGGCCCAAATCCGGTGACTTTTTTGTGGGGGTACCTTATGCCCCCCTCATCAAAAATCGCCCCCTCCTGGAGTGAATCCTGGGTACGCCACTGTACTGATTATAGTGCAAACATAGGGGGATTCAGCAACAAGGTATGCACCTATCAGCAGTTAGGAGTGACGAAACATGTGAGCATACAGTCAGCCCCAGTCCTATGAGAAATAGTGAGCACATAAGGTCCAAGGCACAGTAAGCACATAAGGTCCAAGATACAGTGAGCACATAAGGTCCAAGACACAGTGAGCACATAAGGTCCACGACACAGTGAGCACATAAGGTCCAAGACACAGTGAGCACATAAGGTCCAAGACACAGTGAGCACATAAGGTCCAAGACACAGTGAGCACATAAGGTCCAAGACACGGTGAGCACATAAGGTCCAAGACACAGTGAGCACATAAGGTCCAAGACACAGTGAGCACATAAGGTCCAAGACACAGTGAGCACATAAGGTCCAAGACACAGTGAGCACATACGGTCCAAGACACAGTGAGCATATAAGGTCCAAGACACAGTGAGTACATAAGGTCCAAGACACGGTGAGCACATAAGGTCCAAGACACAGTGAGCACATAATGTGCAAGACACAGTGAGCACATAAGGTCCAAGACACAGTGAGCACATAAGGTCCAAGACACAGTGAGCACACAAGGTACAAGACACAGTGAGCACATAAGGTCCAAGGCACAGTGAGCACATAAGGTCCAAGACACAGTGAGCACATAAGGTCCAAGACACAGTGAGCACATAAGGTCAAAGGCAGAATGAGCACATAAGGTCCAAGACAAAGTGAGCACATAAGGTCCAAGACACAGTGGGCACATAAGGTCCAAGACACAGTGAGCACATAAGGTCCAAGACACAGTGAGCACATAAGGTCCAAGACACAGTGAGCACATAAGGTCCAAGACACAGTGAGCACATAAGATCCAAGACACAGTGAGCACACAAGGTCCAAGCACAGTGAGCACATAAGGTCCAAGACACAGTGAGCACATAAGGTCCAAGACAGCCGTCAGTCACGGACTGGAGGCAAAGGAGGACGCACATAAAGCCTAGAAGTTGAGTAACTATACGACGATGCAATTAAAATACATCGCAAATGTTATGTCTATCAATAGTGTTCAATACCTACCACCATCAAATAGTCACAATCACAATCAACACTAATAATAGTGTTAGGCCAGTTAGCATTGCAATTTTGACACTTATCATCCATAAATGGTTACAATTTAATTTCAATGAACAATCGTCGGCCTTCTGTTTCATCAATACCTACTTCCCCTTCTTCCATGAACACATTTTCCCTGTTCGATAAGTCGGTAACGCGATGGTTTCTGCCTCAAGAGTCCCACCTTCCCGTGTCCGCCGCTGCTAGAAGGCACTGCAGATTGATATAAGTACTCTGCACTGAAGGACCTTGGTTCGGGCAGGGCGGGAGGGAGGGAGCGGGAAGGGGGCGGGGGAAAGAGGGGAGTGGGAAGAAGGATTTACGCCTGGCTGCTCTCCAACTCAAATGTCGAGGGTACGAGGTACCACAAGGAGACATTGCTGCACCGCCCTCCTCTCTCCGTATGCTGCCAGCGATGAGAGTCGATAACAGGTAGCTAGGAACAACCCACGGGTAGGGGGGGGGGGGTTCCTAGCTACCATAACAGGTAGCTGGGAACAACCCACGGGTAGCTAGATAACAGGTAGCCAGGAACAACCCACGGGTAGCTGGATAACAGGTAGCCAGGAACAACCCACGGGTAGCTGGATAACAGGTAGCTAGGAACAACCCACGGGTAGCTGGATAACAGGTAGCTAGGAACAACCCACGGGTAGCTGGATAACAGGTAGCCAGGAACAACCCACAGTAATCCCCCTTGTCCTTCCGATCAGTGAGGTGACGACCTGTCAAAGTGAAGGTGAAGGCATACAAAAAGCGACTTGTGCCATTTCGTAGCGCCCGTGTTTGTCCACCCTCATGCCAGACCACTGCCTCCGCGCCTGCCACCAGCAGCTTGTAAACAGCATACCGACCGAGGACAAGGCGGGGGCGGGGGCGGGGGCGGAGGCGGGACGGGGGCGGTGGCGGGGCGGTGGCGGGGCTGCGGGCGGTGGTAGGAGGGGTGGAGCGGGGGTTAAGACATGCTCAGTAGGGATCGACGGTTCCGTGCCCCGAAGCTCCAACAGTAGGGATGACCCCCCTAATTCCCGCAGTTTCATGCGAAATCAAGAGAGAACAGGTAGGGAGTTAATTAGCCGTGTAAATGACTCTAGCCCGGGAGATACTCATACATCACCAAAAACTATACTCATGCTATCAAAAAAAAATCATAATATCACCAAAAACTAAATTGTGTTGCGCTGTGGTGGAGCTTTGCACTGTGACTTCACTATTGAAAGGCTTTTTTCCGAGATGTTACAGACCCTACATCGGGTCTCTCTTCCCTCGCTATGTGGCGGCGGGGGGAGGGGGGATGCTTGACTGGGGAGAGGACGAGAAGGAGGGACGGGAGGGGAGGGAAGTGAGGTCACCAGGGCGGAGGGCGCAGGGGGCAGACGGCCGATAGGCCTGCTATCGGCCTCTGAAGCAGCGCTTCAGGCGACAGAGACCCGCTAGCCGACTGCACCAGGCGCCGTGCTATTTTTGTCTGGGATTTTCTTGTACTTTTATATTATACTTGTAATTATTAAATGTCAAAAATTATCCAGACCTCCACCTGGCATTATAAGGCGACTGATATAATCGAAACATGCGGTTTGTTTTCAGTCTAGTATCTTCCAAGATAATGTAAGTTTTGTTTTGCAGATGATTCAAATGTATAATGCAAGTACCTTCGTCGACTACCTCATATCGGCCTCAAGAGAAAGGTTCCGGCAGAAACTTCACCTAACCTTCCCTACATCATGCTTGCATTCTGCTTAATCGCTAGCGCTACATTACACATCATAACGTAACCGTGCCGCCACGCCACCCTCACCATCCTCCAACCTCGGACGCCGGAATATAACGTAACCGTGCCGCCACGCCACCCTCACCATCCTCCAACCTCGGACGCCGGAATATAACGTAACCGTGCCGCCACGCCACCCTCACCATCCTCCAACCTCGGACGCCGGATCATAACGTAACCGTGCCGCCACGCCACCCTCACCATCCTCCAACCTCGGACGCCGGAATATAACGTAACCGTGTCGCCACGCCACCCTCACCATCCTCCAACCTCGGACGCCGGAATATAACGTAACCGTGTCGCCACGCCACCCTCACCATCCTCCAACCTCGGACGCCGGAATATAACGTAACCGTGTCGCCACGCCACCCTCACCATCCTCCAACCTCGGACGCCGGAATATAACGTAACCGTGTCGCCACGCCACCCTCACCATCCTCCAACCTCGGACGCCGGAATATAACGTAACCGTGCCGCCACGCCACCCTCACCATCCTCCAACCTCGGACGCCGGAATATAACGTAACCGTGCCGCCACGCCACCCTCACCATCCTCCAACCTCGGACGCCGGATCATAACGTAACCGTGTCGCCGCCACGCCACCCTCACCATCCTCCAACCTCGGACGCCGGAATATAACGTAACCGTGCCGCCACGCCACCCTCACCATCCTCCAACCTCGGACGCCGGATCATAACGTAACCGTGTCGCCACGCCACCCTCACCATCCTCCAACCTCGGACGCCGGAATATAACGTAACCGTGCCGCCACGCCACCCTCACCATCCTCCAACCTCGGACGCCGGAATATAACGTAACCGTGCCGCCACGCCACCCTCACCATCCTCCAACCTCGGACGCCGGAATATAACGTAACCGTGTCGCCACGCCACCCTCACCATCCTCCAACCTCGGACGCCGGATCATAACGTAACCGTGCCGCCACGCCACCCTCACCATCCTCCAACCTCGGACGCCGGAATATAACGTAACCGTGCCGCCACGCCACCCTCACCATCCTCCAACCTCGGACGCCGGAATATAACGTAACCGTGTCGCCACGCCACCCTCACCATCCTCCAACCTCGGACGCCGGAATATAACGTAACCGTGCCGCCACGCCACCCTCACCATCCTCCAACCTCGGACGCCGGATCATAACGTAACCGTGTCGCCGCCACGCCACCCTCACCATCCTCCAACCTCGGACGCCGGAATATAACGTAACCGTGCCGCCACGCCACCCTCACCATCCTCCAACCTCGGACGCCGGATCATAACGTAACCGTGTCGCCACGCCACCCTCACCATCCTCCAACCTCGGACGCCGGAATATAACGTAACCGTGCCGCCACGCCACCCTCACCATCCTCCAACCTCGGACGCCGGAATATAACGTAACCGTGTCGCCGCCACGCCACCCTCACCATCCTCCAACCTCGGACGCCGGAATATAACGTAACCGTGCCGCCACGCCACCCTCACCATCCTCCAACCTCGGACGCCGGAATATAACGTAACCGTGTCGCCACGCCACCCTCACCATCCTCCAACCTCGGACGCCGGAATATAACGTAACCGTGTCGCCGCCACGCCACCCTCACCATCCTCCAACCTCGGACGCCGGATATAGTTCTGACTGACTTATAGACGATTATATTGGTCATATAGCACCCCCCCCCCCCCACACACACACACGCGACCGCGACCGCAACCCCCCCCCCCCCCCCCCCCCCCTAAGCCGCCGCTGCTGCTGGACGTGTGCGAGGAACAGGTGGGCGCTTCCATACGACCAATGAATGGCGGGGGTTAGGGGGAGGGAGCCACCATTGACTAGCCGGCGACGAGGATGCTCGTCATATACCTCAGTGAAATGGGACAAGTTTGTGAAGTCTAGGCTATGAACATGTATTTCCTTTGATGTTGAATAATATTAAATAGTATGTGCCGGCACATATACATAATGTGCTCCGCTCTAGCTAAGAAACCTTTTCGAATAATTTGTGTGTATACATGTGTTAATGTTATGCATGTTACAAGTGTTATAAATGTTACATTCAATTTCAGTTTTATACGTGGCAATTGGCATGGGGGACGGGTAATGGAAGGCGACACTACTGTCACACTATGGGCATTGATAGGCGATCTAGTTAGCATATGGAGTTTACTAGTACCGCCGGAAGAAACAAAACGTAAAATATGCTCATTTAAACTGTACCGTCATTACTTTAAAGGAACGGAAGGTTGAAGCCAGCAGCAGCTACCATAAAAATAACAGACAGTACACAATTGCAAAGGCATCCCCGCACAACAATACCAAAACAATAATTATGAATTGGAAAAGAGGAACAGGACGCATGGGACACGTATTACATCACCAATCCCAACCCGCGTCCCGCATCACCCCAGCCCGTCTCGTGGCGCGCCTCAGAATACCTGCGCCTGCGCCATGTTTGTCTCTTAACTCAAGACGCGGCATACGCGGCGCATGCGGTGCAGCGCCCGCGGGGAAACCGTGGGACGGCGCTTCGTGCCCGGTGCACTGTCCGGGTCCAAGCGACGGGACAGACAACAGCGCGGTGGGGGTCTCCGCTCCAGAGCCGCTCACGAGACACCCACAAAAACCTCTACACATCGTCTGCCTCCTCCGCCAGACGAGAGGAATTTCACCGGGGCTGGTCCGTACACAGTCACAGTGGAGAGAGGGAGAGGGAGAGGGAGAGGGAGAGGGAGAGGGAGAGGGAGAGGGAGAGGGAGAGGGAGAGGGAGAGGGAGAGGGAGAGGGAGAGGGAGAGGGAGAGGGAGAGGGAGAGGGAGACACGAGCCCCTTGCATCTGTAGGCGACATTAAGTATCGATAGCCTCCTTATATGAATACTTGTCCACCTACAGAAATAATACAATCCCTACTTGTTTGCCAAACGGCAAGACAAGTACGAGAAGACGAAACCATCGGAATGTCGTCCCAAACCGGCTGCCGGAATGTTAGAAAGCAATTTCCTCGTGAAGGAATCCCTTGCAGACAACTGGTATGTCTTCGGGCCGTCGGTATTTAAGCAGGCTTGAATACCGCTGGACATTTTGCAAAAAAAGTGGCTGATGTCCAAGCTTGCAGGACCGGTGCAGTTCAAGATGGCTGACGACTTCTTACGGAAGAGAGGGATGGCAATCGTATTATTACCGCATAGATACAAGGGCTGGTGTTGGAGCCATAGCTCATATGAGCAAAAACACGGACAAATGGGAGGATATATGACGTGACGTCATGAATCGGCGATTGTGACACTGTAAATGCCGGTTTGTGCTGTCCGAAGTAACTAGTTGTGCGAGACTTGTTGCAGGACAAGTGTTCTCTTTCTCACACCGGAATAAATTATTGCACGGATCATGTTTCATCTCAGAGGCATGGCAATGTAGCATCCAGAAAAGTCTTATGATGCATGCAAATACAATGCAACAGGAAATCTTCACTCTCACATCGCTCATTGCTTTGGCATGCTGTCATGGGACCCTTCTCAGACGCAACATAAACCCATCAGGAAGTAACACATTTAATGACAGGACAATCAAGGACGGCATATCTGGTTCAGCAGCCACCCATTCCGTTGGGAGTCGATGAACTCGCGGGAGCCCAGAGTCGCCTGACAGTGACTCGCGGAGTCCAGAATCGACATGTGGGCGGCGAAACGGCATGACGGGCGCAGCCGGATCGCGATGCGAGACAGACAGCCGGGAAACCCCACGATCGAGCGAAAGTCGGTCTCTCAGGACGAGCGAGCGCTCGTGAAAGCCCCCCGGATAGCATGGGACTGCCGCGAGAAGGGGACGAGAACCCGGTACCTCCTAGGGAATCGGTTAATCGTAGGGAAAGGGAATATGACTTATTCATTGCATTCGGGGAAGGTCCGGTTCTCCCACGGAGGGGAGATATTTGATAATCCAAGGGAGTCTACGGTTTGGCAGCAACAATGTAGATCTTAAATTGACATACGGGGCACGGGGACGCTTCACAGACACATCAGAGCGGCATAAACGCACGAACGAGACACCAGGAAGCACGGAGGAACGAAGAAGACAAGACAGACGAGAAACGGACGAGAGACATACAGACAGCGAGTGATACGCGGAGAAACCGTGCATGAACCACCACAAGGTGCCTGAAACCGTGCATGAACCACCACAAGGTGCCGGGGTCAAACATGGCAACATCTCACCGTAGGTTAAAACAAGCCACAGAACATCGACCTCAATACCTGCACCACGGAAGGCGAAACTCCCATCACCCACCACCACAAATCCGCCTTCTACTCACCGTGGCGATGGTGAGGCGCGACGGGCCGGCCTGCTCGAAGTCCATCGACATGGCCGGGTAGAGCGAGGCCGGCATGACGCCGTCGTGGGCCGCCTCGGCACCCGCCGGAGGCCATCCCGCTCCCAACTTCCCCAGTGCCGTGGCCAGCAGACTCCTATTCGGGTTCGGCCGATCCGCCCGTTCGGCCCGTTCGGCCCTATCGGCTCGCTCCCGCTCGAAGCGCTCGGCCTCGGCCGTGGGCGCGGGCGGCTCGTCGGCGGGCGGGGGCGGCGGCGGGGACGGCTCCTCAACGGCCGGCGCCGAGTCGCGCGTGTCGGTGTCCGATTCGGCGGCAGGGTCAGCACCCCCCGCGCTTCCACCCGAGTCCTTCATGGCGTTGTCGGCCAGCCCCTTGATCTGCAGACTCTCTGCGGTCTTCAGAAACTGAGCCAGGTCGTCCTGCTGGACGTTAATCTCGCCACGATACATGAACTGCAGCAGGGACTCCATGTCACAACTGCGCACGTCCTTCAGAAACACGATGGGATGCTTGCAAGGGTTCTTCATCAAGAGGTCCTGGAAGTACGGACTGCACGCGGAGAGGATCACCTTGTGCGCCGAGAAGCTCTGCCCCTCGCAGGCCAGCGTGACATCTATGAACGCCTCCTGGTTAAGCAGATAGTCGAGGACAGAGACCACCGTGGGCTGGTGGTTGTTCCACTTGAGGAGGAACTGAGAGTTCTCCATGGTGGCTGCTGCTGCTGCTGCGTGCCGGCTGCGGTAGTGACGGTGGCGGCGGTACTGGCGGCGGTGGTGCGGTGATCAGCAGCTCTGCGACATAGCTTGGGAGCCTGGAATGGAGAGGACGTGGTGTTAAGCGATGGTGAGATGGTGAAGCGATGGGCACAGCAGGGTGAGAGAATCATGTGACGTTGCATAAGACACGGCGAGGCACTGGGTGGTGGCCGTCCTGGCGTTTGGCAGAGTTCGACTGCGTTTGAAGAAGACAGAGCTTAGCATCGTCCAGATCAAAACTGTAACTAACATAACAACTATCATCCAAAAATGCATTTGTAATGGCAATGAAAATAACCGACTATTATACAAACTATTAGAAACTACCAAATCAAAAAGTACCAAAACAACCTATGGGATTAATTTGTAGGAGGCATTTAACAACTGGAAACAACTCAGATACTACTAAAACCCCTGATGGATTGGAAAGGATGTCCCCTTGGACTGTGGCAAAACACGTCAGCCAATGTTGAGAAAGCCAGACAACTGGCGATTTTCTGTTGTGCTGAATTTTTGACATGTACCAGCACACGCAGCCAGAGCAAGGTACCACGAGGGATCATGTCTGCAAGTCAAAACGAGCACGATGGGGTCTCTGAAGATCACTACTTCCGATAGCGACTATGATTCGATAACTGATAGATTTAACATGTAAATTAAAAGTCATTCCTTCCTCTAAGAAGTTTTAAGTGACAGGCCACAGCATCAATTAAACTTGAGACGGAATTTGAGAAGTACTTGAACGTGAAACCATTAAAATGAACAGTTAACGATCATGTTTAAGATAAAAAAAAACACATTCAACCGCTTCTCTGAATTCCTCATCACGACAAGTTAGTGCGGTACTTGCAAAACTTCCCTCGAAGCTTTATATATTCAGGACTAAACGGAACAGTTCCTCATGACGACAGTTTAGGTAGCCCCACATAGTGCCCACCACATTACAGCATACGCGATTGTTCCCTTTCCTTTCTCCCAGACTGCGCATTTTCTAATAACTGCACATACTAATACATTTCTAATAACCCTCATTATGCACAGGACACCGAACGTTTCCTATTTCCATGAAGCAGCCATCGATGAGGAAAGTGCACCTATAATTCCCCGCAACACTCCTATTTTCCGATAGTCCGCACCGAAAATGTTGAACTTCACCAAAAATATAACACCGCCTCATGTTAATCAGTGGTACGATCGCCTGGATTTCCACAATGTCCGGCAAACGGAAACAGAACACCTTACGTCACGTTGGCGCAGCATAACCCGAAATACCGTGAATTTAAATATCATAACCATCCATCTATCTTCCGTTATCATTTTCCGACTAACGCATGACACTATAGTACCACGGCTAGTGCCAACATAGGAATCTTCGATGCACGTTATCCTGTTCCTACCAAGCCTATTAATTTCACTCGGTACCCGTGCAGGTCGAAAACAGTATGCGATGCCACGTTGCAATGAATTTCATTCCCGATGTGCACTCATTGGCCGGTTGTCTGTGCACACATTTTGTCTGGTTCACCAGCGGAAAATCGTAACAAACATATGTCATGTTTAGGACATTTGTTTAAAACTTCGACATTCCAGAAAAACAACATTAGAACTGAAATAACACACCTTATAGAGAAACCCCTCGAAATTTCACAAAATATATCCATGACATTACGCAATTTCCCGGAAGAACCCTGTTTAACAAGTCAATTTAGAACAACCGCTGCCTGCCAATTCTCTCATAAAACACATCACGCAATCCTAACTCCTACCTTCACCCCACCCTGTTCCTCCGACACCTCACCGCAGCGCTCGCCGTACCTTTGCCAGCTGACGAGGCGACAGCGGACAGCGGAGCGCGGAGCACCCTGCCTCGGCGCCGGTTCCTATGCACCTGCGCCCGACCAGCCGCCGCCCGCGGTTCACCCACTAGCCGGCCGGCCGCCCAGCGTTGGTCGATAGGCGCGCAAGGGTGAAGGACCGGTCGACGCCGCCGCCGCGCCGCCCGCGCCGCCACCGGCGGAAGCGGGCCGCCCGCCAGCGCTGCCGTGCGTCGGAGACGACGTGGGGTGGGAGGTGGGGGTGGGTGCAGGGGGGGGGGGGGGGGGACATCGAGGGATGTGTGGGAGGGGGGGGGGCATGGACGTCGAAAGCGGGGGAGGGACGGAAGACACGTGTCCCAATATGGACGACTTCCAACAGAAGGTCTATGGGCGACTTTAGAATAGAAAGAATCGACGTTAGAATGAATCGACGCTGTCACGTTAGAATGCTTGTGTCTCCACACATTCGGGAAGTGGCAGCGCAATTGGGTGGGGGACTGGGGAGGCAAGGGAGGAGATGGGGAAGGGGGGTAGTTGGGGAAATGGGGGAGGCGATGGGCCGCGTGAGAGGAAGCGAGGAGATCAGGAGAGAAGGGGAAAAGGGGAAAAGTGAAAACAGGAAAAGGAGAGACTAAAGGCGATGACGTTTGTTTGTTTTGTTTGTTTTGTTTGTTTTGTTTGTGTGTGTTTTGCGAGCTCTGTGTTTTGAGAGGTGGCAGACTGGGTCGGACCGAATGGGGGAGGACATCGCGGCTATGAATCCTGCCTGACTGCAGGACTGAAATCGGTCGGACTGAAATCGATCGAACACTGAAATCCTGCAGGACTGAAATCGGTCGGACTGAAATCGATCGAACACTGAAATCCTGCAGGACTGAAATCGGTCGGACTGAAATCGATCGAACACTGAAATCCTGCAGGACTGAAATCGGTCGAACACGGATATTCCTTATACCAAAGAAAACCGAAACAAGTAAGAAACCTAAAAGAATACTTTGGGAAAGCGTGCTTGAGATCAGTTTTTATGCCACAAGAAAGTGAACTACGATGGGCATTGTTTTCTTTCCAACTTTTTGGAATTCACCCTAAAGCTCAATGAGTCAATTGCACCACTACATGCATCTGGTCGCTTTGCAAATATATGTTTTGTTAACCCTATTTGTAACAGCGGGGGGGGGGGGGGGCGGATTCCGCACCCCCTCATGTTTTTCGCAGATATCTCAAGAACGGCTGGGAGCAGGCCCATGAAATTTTGGGACTTTTCATAGAATTGAACTCCGCATTTGGAGTCAATATTTTGAGTTCTTAACCTGAACAGAGGCGGTTCCAGGGCACAGTTTTGGATGGGTTCGAACATTTGGCGATAATACGGAAATGCGATCTTCACGGTTTCTTCCTAACTGCATCAAGTATGAAGGAGTTACATCGGCTTACGGTGATTGCAACAAGTGCAAATTAGTTGATGTTAATGAAATATCATAAAAAATGCATGGCAGAGGCGGTTTCAGGGGCTTGAAAAGGGGGGGGGGGTTCCAGGAAGTGTTCAATGCTTGGCGGGAAGCCAATAGAACAATGTAAGGGGCATGTATAGCTATCAAGATGTAAAAGATAGCTTCTGCTTCCATTATTTGCATAATTTATTACATATAGAGTTTCAGGGGCGTGTTCAGGAACATGAAAAGGGGGGTGACTGGCATGGTGATGACGATATGCCAGCGATAACGGCGCAATATACGTTTAGCTTATAATAATATATGCACATATGAGACCAGAAAAGGGAATAAAGTCATTTTTTTGCAGAGGCGCGCTCAGGAATGGAAGAAAGGGGGTCATATTATTGCAAGGAAACTAAGAGGCATGGGCGTACAATGACATAACATGCTGCAGTTTTCGGATGAAACACGCACCACAGGCTACTCTACGAACGATTATAAGATAATAGGCGAGTCCAGGTAGGGTAAAAAGGGGGGTAGCAATGTTACTTGAAGTTGTAAGTGAAATAGTCACTGTTGACTAGTTAGTATCATAACAGCGGATAATATACTTATCAAAAGGTCTTGCGCCGCCCCAGTTTGGATCCTGGATACGCCTATGATGAAGTACAACATGCAAAAAGGAACTATCTACGATCAGTAACATATTTATAGTGCTGGGTAGCAACTTGTCTGCGGTTAATATTTTTCCCAATTTTACCCCCCTTTTTCACTAACCTGGTACCGCCTATGGCAAACATTATGATTTATAACTGTTTTTTCTAATGTCTCAATCACATACCATTTCATTTATCAAAAAAACAACATCAAAAAATGGTTTTATTACGCATTTACTTCACCCCCATATTGAGTGACCTACATACGCCTATGATTTTGAATTTGCAAACGTCACTGTCATATATCAATGTACAATTCAATCTCGATCGATTCCTATTAGTTGTGTTAAAATCGGTCGATAAACATGAAAGATATGTTGAATAAAAAAATAACACTAAAATTTGTAGTTTTTGCCCCCCTGTTGCCCCCCTATCCGAAATGTATATTTGTATTATTATTTATAAATGTAGATTGTGTTGAGGGGAACCAAACACCGTTTAATTTTTGAAAATCGGACTGGTAGATCTCGAGATCTCCGGGGGGGGGGCGGAATCCGCCCCCCCCCCCTGTTACAAATAGAGGTAGCCAGGAGCCTGTTACAAATAGGGTTAAAGGGAATAGTGCACCTTGGGAAAAGTGTGGGGAATGATGGGAAAGAATGTCCTGATTACGGTTCTGGCATTTGTTTTTGAATATGTAAGCAACACTAACAACTCCGTTCGCTGGGTCGCGACTCGCGAGTATATTGGTCGCGATTGAAAATGGGTGAATGTGTACACTATAGCCACGGATTATTGTATAAATCCGTGCTATGGCCTTGTATGAGTAGAGTTGGAGTGGCGTTGCGTGAACATATACCCATAATGTCCATGCGCATAAATAAATGTGATATACCTACCCACAAATGTGTTAAAATGTGTGTTAATCGGTTTGTGTGTGTGTGGTGGATGTAAATAAATGTGTGGATGTGCAGTTAATATTGTAGCTACCGGTACGAGCCACCCATCAAAAGGTGTGCCTTTTCAAGACGAGTGTCGACATTATTTTCAATTGGTATTCAATGAAAATTGACAAAGTTATAGCCAATAATATTTCGAGCTAAGCGTCAATTCATCGTAAGCAAAACAAAACTGTAATTTTTTTAAATCTATATATTGCATGAACGCCGACCAGCCACCAATCAGCAAATGCGTCTTTTCACGATGCATCTATTGGTAATTTTCAATTGTAAATCGGTTCATAATTGACTGAGGTAATCACTTAAAACTGTAACCACAAACATAAGTTATCCCTAAAGTATCGCAGTTACAGGTGCATGTGCTTCCATTGCGGAGAATATTGCAGCTACCGGTACGAGCGACCTTGCAAAAGGTGTGCCTTTTCAAGTCTTGTGTCGGTATTATTTTCAATTGGAAATCCAATGAAAATTGACAAAGTTATGGCCAATAATATGTATAGCTCAACACAAACATAGCGCAAGACAGCGTAATGCAAGAACAAACATTGGCACAATTTAATCGAAATATTGCAGGTACCGCGACCAGCCACCCATCAAAACATGCGTATTGTTTCGAAGCATCTTTGGTAATTTTCAATTGGAAATCGGTTCAAAATTAACCAAGTTATTTACTCAAAACCTGAAGTCACGTGTATAATGGGGGCATACATTCTGGATGTGCTTCTACTGCGGCGAACATTGCAGTTACAGGTACGAACCACCCATCAAAAGATGTGCATTTTCAAGACGAGTGTCGGCATTATTTTCAATTGAAAACCCAATCAACATTGACAAGGTTATGACCAATAATATTTATAGCTTATAAACACATGATACGTTTCAGTGGCGGTCGGTTCAAATAGCGAAAATGAAGTGCGGTAGAAATCACACTAATGACGTATGCGAAACGTTACAAAATTTGGCCCTTTAAAATAGCTCCCAATAGCTCCAACGGTTTTTGCGTTGAAACTCAGCAACTAGGTCGTTTTGGAAGGAAAAATGTCAGATTTGGAGATGTCTCAGTGCTACCAACAATCTGGGTACCTCAGTGACAAACTAATGTTAAAGGTTCAGTTTTCCCTTTAAAGGGACTGTCCCACCTTTTCGAAAGTTGTCGAATCACACTCAAATGTATGTCTACATGTCAGGCGAGGTCAGCTGAACATTTTCGTGAACTTTTTTTTCCGAAAACATTGCTTATCTTGGAAGATATTCAACTTTTAGTTTTAAGCGGAAAGTTTGGTTGGTGGCGTCATATGATTTTTTTTTAATAACAGGGAAATCCTTTGTGCTGCCAAATGTATGGCATACTTTCTTGTCGACATCTATTGCGCAGAAAAACAAACACAATTTTAGGCTAGCACTAATCAGCTGGAGTTGTTGCAGCAGGTGGCCGCCAGGGACCGCTAGTGAGCCAGGGTGTTATGACGTCGCAAGCAAATGGTACCACTAAATATTGATTGATTGATTTATTTATAAATACATAAATATTTAGCGTTACATATTTAACTGGTACCATTTTCTTGCGACGTCATAACACCCTGGCTCACTAGCGGTCCCTGGCGGCCAACTGCTGCAACAACTCCAGCTGATAGTGATAGCCTCTAGATTGCGAACTACCCGGGGTTCGAGAAATAAAAGACGAAAATATGCCAAGGCTGACCTTACAACAAGTCGACTATCATTACCAGTTGGGTAAAGAGAGACGACGCTGTCGGCTTAGAGGCCCTATTCAAATACACATGGGCCTTATTTTTTACAGATGTCAAAATAAAACTCTAATATTTAATTTTGATTAGATAATTGTGGTTGTTTTAACTGCTACCATACTTAACATCAATGCCAAGCCATGAAAATGGCTATCTCAACTAAAATATAATGTTAAGGTGTCCCTTTAACCCGCGAGTTACTGGGGGGGGGGGCTATTTTTTGCCCCCCTCCTGTTATTTTGCAATAACTCTTAAACGAACACAGCTATCGTCATCAAACTTGCAATACCTTCTCTCACATCAATTCTACACATGTTGGCAAAAGGAAAAATATGCGGTTATGATAGGTCAACCGGGAATGACGTCAGAGTGACGTCATGTTCTTCGGTTTTGGTTGCAAAATAATGGTTTGCGGAAAACGCTGTCAAAGGTACGATGTTTGAGATAAACTCAATTGGCATAAACCAAATTACTGACAATGGACCGGGCTATCAAACTGCCATCTCGGATGTTTGAGTTTTATTTTATTTTTATTTTTAGAAATCCAAATACTTTTTGTTTTGTTTTTACCAAATTTTCAGGAAAAAATCAAACTTATCAAAAAACCGGAATATTTGTGATCGAGACGTGTGCGGTGAATATGTGTACCAAATTTGAAGTCGATATCTTCAAAAATGACTGAGTTATGGCCTTTAAATGACAAAAATCGACCACCTCTCACAGCATTACTATGCATAAAAAACGTATTTCCATTTTTGCTTTTTACTTCTATTTATATGGAACAAACAATGTTCTAAGGTCATTTTTACGCGTTCTAGACGAAAAACAACCCCATAAACATGTGTTACAACGCCTAATGACCGTAATCTGCAGTTTGACCTCGTGACCTCGGATGACCTTGACCTGACCCAAGGTCATAAACAGCTTAGAAAGGTACTTAGAAGTGTCAGACACACGAAACATACCGATTTATCGACAGCTTATGCGTTTAATATCGCAATTTTGCGCGACAATTCCATCCATCGAGACCTTTTGACACGGTCAAACATTTTGTACTTGACCTGACCTGTGACGTCATCGGTGACCCCGAGGTCAACAATATTATGTTTCCCTCGATAAAATTTCCAGGGCTATCGAATGCCGTTTGAATTTTTACATTCGGTCCAGTAGTTCCGGAGATCCGAGGGGGGGGGGGGCAAAAAATAGCCCCCCCCCCAGTAAGTCGCGTTATGAAATATACCCCAGTAACTCGCGGGTTAAGTCTTCCGAAGACACCACCGTACTAAATCTTCCTAGTTTTGAAAGGGAAATAGTACACAGTAGACTGTTACAAAATGGACGAAGTTACTCAACCAAAGTTCTACCACTTAGATTCTTGATCCATTGCTCTTCCTGATTTCAAAACAGTTTTTGTTTTCAGCTTTCAGCATCGTTAAAAATCAAAACCTTATGTTTTTGGCATTGGAAACTGAGTTTCCTTCCCTCTGTTGTATTCTGTTATCCGGGTAGCCACCAAAAAACGCGCCGAGTTTCAAGGCTTACCAATTGTGTTGAGTAATAGATATGAAGCTGACACTTGGTACGCATAAAAAAAAAAACTCTGCGCTAAGCAAAAACGTTTCATATCAATCGGATATTTAGTTTCGATGTTATAAGACATTATCTAAATAAATCCTTTCAAAAAACGGGTTTTTGACGCTTTTTTCACGCGTTAACGATCGGAACACCTTCAGCCCGGACCACTGCCAACAAATGCGACTTCCACTGTCCGATACTGGCGCGGATGTGGAGTGGAGGTGGAGCTCATCCGCGCCAGTATCGGACAGTGGAAGTCGAGGTTGCTGGAGGTGGTCCGATCGTTCACGCGTGGAAAAAAGGTAAACAAACTTTTAAAGGGTTTAGATAATGTCTTATAACATCGAAACTGAATATCCGATTGATATGAAACTTTTTTGCCTGACGCAGAATTAATTGTTTTGTATGCGTACCAAGTGTCACCTTCATATCTATTACCAACAACAAAATGGTAAGCCTCGAAACTCGGCGCGTTTTTTTTTTGTTGGTGGGGGGGGGGGGGGGAGGGCTACCCGGATAACATAATACAACAGAGGGAAGGGCACTCAGTTTCCAATGCCAAAAAATAAGGATTTTGATTTTTAACAATGCTGAAACAAAAACTGTTTTGAAATCAAGAAGACCAATGGATCAAGAATCCAAGTGGTATAACTTTGGGTGAGTAACTTCGTCCATTTTGCAACAGTCTAGTACACAGTTAGCAAGCGCAAACATAGCATTACAACAACAATGCGCAAATGGATAGCATAAATCCAGCAATACAACACAAAATGTATCGACATTCTTAGTAAGATATCAGGAGAGACCCGGGTTACTTACCCGATGATTCAGCGACGCTGTTGTTCACGCCTCTCACGAGTTTCCCCTTCATCGTCTCCTGGTCACTTTTCCATAATTGCGTTTTAATTGCATATTCGCGAAATCATAGTATCACTTTGGAGTAGATAATGCCTCCAGAAACCTCGAACGTTCTTATACACGGGAGGAATGTGAGATGTGAGTGGTGGTAGTTCGGCCTTTCGGGTGCTCCGACTGGTGGTGGTAGTTCGGCCTTTCGGGTGTTCTTATACACGGGAGGAATGTGAGATGTGAGTGGTAGTAGTTCGGCCTTTCGTGTGCTCCGACTGCGTCGCAAATAACTATGACATTACAAAAGTTGAATGAGAGCAAATGAAGGCATTCAAGGCAGAAATATACAAAATTAACGTACAAAAAAAATTGAAGGCTCGTCGAACAAGAAGTACGCAATGAGCAAACACCGAAAATGCAAGACACTGCAAACACAAATCATAGAACACATATGAAGACGCAGAAAGTAGCACGGGTGGAGTTTCTTATTCAGATGGTGGGGCGACTGCCCCACCAACTTTAATTTTGGCCCCACCATTTGTATGTTCTGCCCAACCACCTTTTGTCAGATTTGAAGGCTTCCTAGTGTTAAATTGTTCATTTTTCACCTCAGCCATGCAAAGCAACCAATCAATATGATATTTTGCCCCACCAACTTGCTCTGAAAAGCTCCACCCATGGTAAGTAGTGTACTCCAACACGGAGAAAATAATGCGAAACACAATCAGGCACGAAGCCAAGGGGAGGGCGGCGGGGGCGGCCGCCCCCCCCCCCCCCCCCCTGGGGGCCAGGAGGACCCTTTTCGGCGCGCGCAGCGCGCCGAAAAGGGCCGACGAGACCGCGCGAAGCGCGTTATCATAGGCTCTTTACTACACGAAGCGTGGTCTTTAGAGAGTTTAGAGGACTTCAGAGGCCCTTTAGGGCCACCAGGGCCCTCTGAAAGACCAGGGGCCCCTTGGATGTTCAAAAGAGCCCTGTGCATGTCAGAGGGGCCCCTGGCCAGACCGAAAGGGCCCCTGAGCGGGTCAGAGGGCCCCCTGAGCACGTCGAATGGGCCCCCTGAACACGTCGAATGGGCCCCTAGCCAGCACAGAGGGGCCCCTGGGCAGGTTGAGAGGCCCCTGAGCATGTCGACAGGGCGACAAAGCGGCCAGCGCAGTCCTTTGCCAGGTCATAAGGGCTCCTGAACAGGTTAGAGGGCCCCGGACAGACCAGAGGGCCCCTGATAAGTTAAGAGGGCCCCTGTGCAGGTCAGAGGGGCCCTGAACAGACCGAAAGGGCCCCTAGGTGGGTCAGAAGGGCCCCTGAACATGCCGAATGAGCCCCTAGCCAGCACGGAGGGGCCCCAGGGCAGGTCGGAGGGCCCTCGGAGCATGTCGCAAGGCTACGAAGCAGCCAGCGCAGTCCCTTGCTAGGTCGGAAGGGCCCCTTAGAAGGTTAAAGGGCCCCTGTAGAGACCAGAGGGCCCCTGGAAAGTTAAAAGGGCCCCTGCGCAGATCGGAGGGGCCCCTGACCGGACCAAAAGGACCCCTGGGCGGGTAAGAAGGGCCCCTGAATATGGCGAATTGGCCCCTGGCCAGCACGGAGGGGCTCCAGGGCAGGTCGGAGGGCCCCTTGAGCATGTCGGCAGGGCGACAAAGCAGCCAGCGCAGGCCGACCAGAAGAGTCGCTGGGCCGATCGGAGGGGCTCCTGGTCAAGTCAGAGGGGCCCCTGGCTAGACCGAAAGGGTCCCTGGGCCAGCCAGAAGGCCCCTTGAACATGCCGGATGAGTTCCAAGCCAGACTGGAGGGGGCCCTGGGCAGGCCGGAGGGGCCCCTGAGCAGGGGCGGCGGATTGCGGGAGCAGGGTACCCAAAATTCCCCCCAGTCGAAAATCCTGGGGGGCAAAGGGTAGTTTTGGCCGCCCCCATATTTTAGCCTGCTCAATCTGGGGGCAACATGACCCTTCCTCTCCCCAGGATTTTTATTTGAGGGGAGGGGGATTTTGGGTACCCTGCGCCCCGCAATCCGCCGTCCAGGGCTGGGAAATCCCTCATACCTTCATACCCCAGTAGGTAGCAGAATCAGCTCCCACACCCCTTCCTGTTGTAGCAAATTCAGCCAAACGTGTTGAGCTTGGGACATGTGTTTTAATCTTTAAACTAAAATAAATTGTGTCCAGCAACGATTTTTTATTCTTCAATGAAGGCATTTATGAAAATACGCACTGTTAAAGAACGATGGGGGTGGTGGGAAAGAACATTTCAAGTCATATTTAAAACTGCAGCTCTAGACGGTCTCGTTAAGTTACAATTCCGCACCTTTTGTAGCAGATTCATTTGTCGCCATTACTATTTCTTCATTCTGTAAGTCGTGTAAATAACCGTGTCTGCTACAGCTGTTTTCACAAAATTCTTCTTACCAATCTTGTTTGAATGGAAATATTTGCTAACAATAATTTTTAGTTAGACCTATGAATCGTTTTTTCCTAGTTATACCGCAACCAAGAAGCAAACAACCAAATTGTATTCTGAGAAACTCCTATTTTTGTTTGTTCATACAGCACTACTTATTCGACTGATGCGTCGGGAAAGACGCATTTCAGCTCGCGCTGAAGTGTTGCAGGAGTTGGCCGCCAGGAACCGCTAGTGAGCCAAGGTGTTTTGACGTCGCAAGCAAATAGTACTGCTAAATATTTATTTATTTATTATAAATAGATAAATAAGTGAACATTACTGTTAAATATTTAACTGGTATCATTTGCTTACGACGTAATAACATCTTGGCTCACTAGCGATCCCTGGCGGCCAACTTCTGCGAAAACTACAGCTTTTAGTGCGAGCCCGCATTTCATATTGCGATCAGTGTTGCCGTCCTGGTACGATCGTACCAGATCTGGTACTTTTTCGACCTTTCTGGTACGGAGGTACGCCGGAACGAAATCTGGTACTTTTTCGCCGAAATGCATTTTTTTCGGCATTTTAATATTTCTTTCAAGCTAAATAAAAAAAACAATATTTTAGTCAGGAAGGATGGTGTTTCTTATCATAATTTTTAATGCATCGGATTCGGAATTATTAATATTCCTGTTGTGTGCTAGCAGAAGTAAACAAGTGGAAAATTCGCGCGCCACGCCGGCTGCCAAGGCCGGGCCGCCGGCTGCAGGCTGAGGCAGTTGTGTTGCGAGTTGTGTTGTGAACAGTGAAATGTGAGTTGCGTCGACGGTCGAAGGGTTAAGGAAAGAGTCTAATTTGAATCAGTGTCCCAAAATTGTGCGATTTGGTTGGAAAACTAAACGACACCCAACAAATAATAATTTTCCATTCTCACTGGCATATTATTGTGGCAATTTTTCACTCCTTCATTGCAAGCTCATTTTTACTCCTGGATAAATGTATTTTGCTTGGAAGATTGGCACTCTCAGCATAGCATTGCATATTGTTTGAACCTTAAACCAAGCTTATAACGTACCATGTACAATTGTGAAACTATTTTGCTGTACGATGCACAACAAAACTGCCCTCTTTCTGCTATTTTGACCGTGGTCTTTTACTCCAATTTCACCTCTCATATCATTTTTGGGCTCTAATTTCCCACTCCGACACCCCGTAAAGAAACCATCTTTGCCAGTGCAAGCAAGCCCCACGCTGAAATCAAATTCTAGTTGCGCCACCGGAGGCCTATTTCACAATTTGGGACACTGATTTGAATATTTGTGAGCGATCCAACGGAATGACAATCTGAATTCGTGAGGAATCAGGATGGGAAAGGAATATGAACAAAAGTATCGTAAGGAGTGGGAAAACGAGCCGGAACTAAAAGGCTGGCTGGTGCAGTCCAAACACGATAGCGCGAAAGCGTTCTGCAAGATCTGCAACAAGGAGATCACGGCCAAGCTGCCACATCTGAAACGACACAGGACAACTGAGGGTCACAAGAAGAACGCAGCCGGCTCCGCAGGCTGTAGTAAGCTACCAGCCTTCGTTGCCGCTGCGGAAGAGAAGCATGGCCACGGTAAACAGCAGGACGATGTAGCAAAGGGCGAGCTACTGCTGGCGGGGTTCATCGCTGAACATAATCTGCCAATATCGGTAAGCGACCATCTCGTGCCTTTAGTCAAAAAGGTATGCCCAGATTCAGAGGTGGCGAAAAAGCTTAAATCAGCCAGAACGAGGACAACTAAGACTGTTAATGACGTCATAGGAGCAGAGGAGAAGCAAAGAGTGAGTGAACTCATGCGCAATAACCCATTCTCGCTGATATTGGACGAGACGACTGACAGGTCTACGAGCAAATCTCTTGCCATTGTGGCGTGAGTTTTTGACGATCGAGATGGCAAAACCAGAGACTTTTTTGGACTTGGTGGAGGTGAAGGATGCGACCGCCCAGGGCTTGTATGACGCCACACAGGAGTTGCTGTCCGTTAACGATGTGCCACTGAAGAACATGATTGGACTTGCGGCCGATAATGCTAGCGTCATGATGGGGCGTCACCAGAATGTGCAGGCACTGTTTAAGAGAGAGCTGCCGCACATCTTGATCACCGGCTGCATATATCACTCCCTGCACCTGTGCGCCTCCGCAGCGTGCATGAAGCTGCCTTCAACCATAGAGGATCTAGCCCGAGACGTGTACAGCTATCTCAACAACAGCCCGAAGAGACTCCTCGAGTACACCAGACTGTGCAGGAACTCGCCAACGTCCCAGTCCACAGGCTGCTGCGCCCCTGTAGGACGAGGTGGCTCTCCCTCGAGGCGGTGGTGAAGAGGATGTACGAGCAGTGGGCGGCCCTACTCTTCTTCCAGCAGGCGGCGGACGAGGATCACCTCCTCGCCGCCCGGACAATCCTGAACGCCCTCCGCGACCCCATATACAAGATGTACATCGCGTTCCTGAGCTACGTTCTCTCACTGATCACGAGGGCGAACGAGGTGTTCCAGTCAGAGTCATCCAAGATCCAGTATGCACGAGCTGCGCTCCTGAAGCTCTACCTCTCCGTGGCCAGCAACTTCCTGCGTGCCGAGCCAGGTGTACGACTGGAGACGGTCAGTCCTGATCATCCCAGAAACTTCCTCCCTCTGGAGCAGATGTACTGCGGCGCCAACGTCGAGGCCGTCATCCTCTCAGGGTCTGTTCCCCAGGAGGTGGTCCAGACCTTCCGCCTGCGTGTGCAGATGTTTTACACCGAGCTCTGCAAGCAGATCCGGCGACGATTCGACTTCAGCGACAAGACCTGGGAGCTTCTGGAGCTGCTGAACCCGACCCCGCAGGCGCCCTCCATCGTACCGCTGGCGCTGAGATTCCCCAATCTCGTCGAAGAGACCGAGTACGAGGCCCTGAACTCGGAGTGGCGAGGACTCCAGCAGGCAGCAAAGGAGCAGCTCCCGGACAAGGAGAAGCCAGCGTGTGAGTACTGGGCAGAGGTGAAGAAGCTGAAGGATGGCAGTGGCGAGGCAGCGTTCCCAAAGGTAGCCCAGCTGATGCAGGGTCTCCTGTCCCTGCCACACTCCAGCGCGGCCGCGGAGAGAGTTTTCTCCAGCCTGACCTATCAAGACGCAGCAGCGAACCGCTCCAGGTGGGGAACAGTGTCTTCCCTGATCCTCGCCATAGCAACAAGTCGCGCCCTCCTGCCACGAGTGGCGCCCACAGCTTCATGAAGTCAAATGTGGATTCGCCAGTAACAAAAATGGCTCACTCCAGGTTAATTCCAGCGTGGTCATAAATTTCCTACATGAATAGCCTATAAATGTTTTCCATCGCATTTTGCTTGTAATTGACCACAAACCGGCTTAAATGCAATGCTTGCCCTTTGTTGCACACAAATCGTTTATTATGAAAAATTCACCATCGAAATTGTGACCTAAAAATCATGTATAGTTTTAAATCATGTCTCCTAAATTAGATGCCTCGCTGCAGCTCGACCTAACCGGACCTGACTGTGTTAAAGCGCGTGGGACCGACAACAGCAGAGGACTATACCGCTCCGAGAATAGTTAGAAATCGCGGTGCCCGCTTTGCCTGTTCTTCAATGCCTGTTCATCCTGTCCGATACCTGTTCATCCCGTTCCGATGCCTGTTCATCCTGTTCTTCGATAAGGTGAGCAAGCGCTGATAGAAAATATTAAAAATCACTGACCAGTGACGGGACAGTGACGGATATTTCGTGAGGGAGGGGGACATGTTGAGGGCGTCAGACTAGGATCCTGGGTGCAATCGCCAATCTCGACGGTACATTGAGTGCCCCCCCCCCCCTCTCCGAAGGCAGGATTTCGATTTTTTCTACTTTAGGCCAATTTTAGATATACAATTCCGGGCTTCAGAAGGGCGCCCTTCTGCCTTCAGGGGGCCTTTAGGGGAGACGAATGGGTCGAATTACTGGGTCAAAGGATGTTCATAAATTACTTGCTGCATGTACATACCGAAATTATGGCTAATTTTATAGTACTAAATTATAAACATTTTGACCTACTACGATCTGGTACGGGGTACGCAGCCAGACACAGCCAATCTGGTACGATTTGGATGCGATCCTGGTACGCTGTAAAATCTGGCCGCGGCAACACTGATTGCGATTTGGAATCGTGGAGAGTTAGTCGTTTTGGGTTTCATAGGTTGTTTCAGTTTTTGTTGGTAAAAAAACGCGTTTAGATATGTTAAACTTAGCCTCGGGAACGGGGGGGAAAGGGGTGTAGGATACTATAGACTCAAGATTGAGTTGCAGTCAAGAAAACTGTTCGAACTTTGGTGTTCAATATCCTGGTCAAGAAGTGAAGATTTTTTGGGATGATATGTATAACTTTCTCCAGCGGTGTGATTTGCAGGCCTGTGTAGCGGTAGCGACCTTTTCATTGCTTACCTTTGTTGATTTGATTTGATGTGATGTTGATGCATTGAATGTGATGCTGTAAATTTGTCATTTTATGGTCCATTTGCTACAGATATCGGCACAAGATAGGACTAGTGTTAATATTCTGGCGACCTGTCCAAAAAAAGGGACAAAGGGCCCCATTGCTCACCCATTGCCCACCAAAAAATGTCTGGGACCCCCACCTTCCCCCAGAACATCTTGTAGATAAAACTATATGTCCTAAATGATGGTCTGGGGGTGACAAGCCCCTGTAAGCCGCAGCGAGCGATGTGAGTGGTAAGTTCTAAATGTTGGGGGGTTCCCCTGCGTCCGTAATTGTTGTAAAGGTGATAGGTCAGTTTTGATTATATTATTTGGTGACATAGCTTGGGTATACTGAATAATAATGTCAGATGATTACTCAGCTTCTATTAGGGACCTCAAGAACACTGTCAACTGGGGAGGTGCGCTACTTAAGTTTCACCTACTTGACAATACAACACCATGAGAAAACCTTAATTATGCCTTATGTTATGTCAGCAAAACAGGCTGACGGTTGTCCTATGTGTGTGATGCTGACTACTGACATTGCTGACATTTTTAGGAGTGCATTTTTCATTCCACTTCCCATTTATGAATTGTGATATTGATTCTGACAAAAATATTGAACTACAAATGCATGATTTCAACGAAAACTACTTTCATATTCAAAACAAAGAAATATTGTGCCATTTTCAACATATGTTTTCACTCTCATTGTCTTTTTGGGTTCAATTTTTCCACTCTGACGCACCAGCCAAAATGTAACTTTGGTCTGGGAGTTGGGACACTGTATGACTGCGTTTGTGTGCTCACTTTGCTTTCTTCAATTGCCTGAATAATGGCATAATCTGACACCTGATTTTGGTTACATGTTGGGGCTCCAGCACATGTCTGCATTTGTTAGTGGTTTACTGTTTGTCATGTATTTGACGTCATTGTGCGCACAAGTTTCTTAGGTAAACTCTGCCAAATTAGAACTGGTGGCTGTGTTACCGTTATATTATCTGCCTTTCGAGTTCCCACTATGCCACTGCCATGCCATTATTGTGGTCAGTGTACCAAAATTCCATTTTTGCTTGGGTGTCAGAGTGGAAAATTTGAACCAAAAAGACCATGGTCCACGAGAGTGGAAAATTAAATGATAAAATATTGATTTCTGTTTTGAATCTGAAAGCAGTAGTTTTTGTTGGAATCATGTACTTTTAGTCAATATTTATGTCAGAATCAATATCACAATTCATAATTTGGGAGTGGAAAATTCACCCCTAAAATGGGGAATGAGAGTGGAAAATTATTCATATTTGGGTCATAGGTGTACACAAGGGGGGGGGGGGGGCAAACAGAGTAATTCCCCCCCCCCCCTGAAGGTCGGTATGCACCCCATTTGGTAAAAAAATGAATGTTTTTTTATTTTTTAAAGATATTTTTTTTGAAAATTGCCCTTTTAAAAATATAGTGGGCCTAATCCGGTGAGTTTTTTTTGGTGGGGGTACTTTATGCCCTTCTGAGCAAAAATTGCCCCCTGGAGTGAATCATGAGTACGCTACTGAGTTGGGTGTCATTTCCCACCCAACACAACACATTTTGGGACACCGATTGTGGTATGATATTTACAAACACAGAGCACTGCCAGTTGCAAGTGATTCGTTGTGAAATAAAGTCAAGTTATTTCTCACTGTTGTTCTGCGTCGTATGAAACAAAATGACATTGCAAATGGAAGCAAATTGGGTGCACATCTGTAAATTGATGTATCAGATACAGCTGGTACATTCTTAGAATGAAGCAGATTCAACATTTGTTCCACCCCTGCCGCCGTCCCTGCCCCTGAGCATGTCGGCAGGGCGACAAAGCAGCCAGTGCAGTCCCTGGCCAGGTCGAAAGGACCTCTGAACCGGCTGAATCGGCCCCTTGACACATAAGAGGGGCTTCTTGGAAGGTCAGAAGAGTCTGGTGAGACCGGAAGAGTCAAAGCACGTAGAGATCCCAGATGAAGATTAAATACAAAGAGGACTTACTCCACAATGCAAATATTAAAAGCGGAGCTTTCGGGTATATTGTAGCACCCTTCATCAGAGTGCTACAATATACCCGAAAGATCCGATTTGATTTTTTCCTGTAGAGTAAGCCCTCTTTGTATTATATATATCACCCACTCCACATCATGTCTTTTCGCTTCGCGGATCCCAGATGAGTCCCTGAACAGGTCGGAAGGGGGTAGAAAAGGTCAGAGGAGCCCCTAGACGATTTGAAGGGACCTTGGGCCTTTCAACAGTAAGAATACAGTTGTACAGGGAATAAAACTCAAAATTTTCGCGCCGCTCCGCGGCGCAATTTAACTTCAAATTAAATTATATGCGGGTTAGGAAAAAATCGTCAGTTTCTCGGCGCATTTATGTGTTATATTGCTACTTTCCTATATTACTGGGCAAAATAGTTCACTTTAACACTTTTTCCCGCACTTTTAAACGCACAATATAGCAATTTTAGAGGTCCGCACCATACGCAATGCGACGCATTGATGAGAAAGCAACCCAGGGCATAAAACTCAAAATTTTCGCGCCGCTCCGCGGCGCAATTTGCTTAAGAGTTCCAGGTCTTGAGCTTAACAAATATTCCAAATTAGTTTAGCTGATTCCAAATTCGTGTCGCTGGTTGCAAAGTTGATGTGGCAGTTCGCTAACTCCAGCTCATACACGTTGGTATGGCCCATGCCATACCTGCCATACTGCATTTTCCAGCCTTGTAACGTTCCTTTCGATGCGTTTTTTTTTTGGGGGAGGGCTTTTCAACGTTTGGGAGGGGCCCTTTCAACGCTCGGGAAGGGGCCCTTTCGAGGCGCCGCCCCCCCCCCTGGACGAAATCCTGGCTACGTGCCTGAACACAATAGTCATACATCACAGGTTAGAGCAGGAACAGATCGTGAAACGGTTAGGGTAGGGGAATGCAGCAAGGCACCAGAGAGCGAAAAACGGAATGGCAACACACAGGTGCAGCGAGCCCTAGGTAAATAACTTGAAAACAACAGCGAATGCGAGACACTCCGGGAATATAAAGTGGAAGCGCAAATACAAATCACGCAATGCAGGTCGGAGCAGTGGAGTCTAAACATAAAATGTTGGGTTAGTGACCCAAGCAGAGGTAAAAAAAACTTGCGATTTTGCGATGTGGCCTGAGACACAAATCTTTCGTGGAAGAGCTCAACATGAGACACAAATGCCGAGTAGTAGATTCGTGTCACTTGAAACGGTGCGTGCAGAGCGAAAAAAATGTGTTCCGCATTTTTAACTAACCCACCAGCGAGAAGCGTATTTTTTGGGTAGACCTGGTCTACCCAAAAAATACAGTTTTTCAGCAGTTCTTGGTCTACCCAAAAAAAAATACGCGGCAGAGACTGGCGAAACTGGGCCAAAGTTTCGCCCAGTTCGAAGCTTGGCGATCACAAGATCGCTGCAGATGCGTCGCGACTCACGATAAGCCATAGGCACTTTTTTGGCGCCGGTGAGACGCAAGAGTCGCGAGACACAGACCCTTATTTGGTGATACTTGGCTATTGGCGTGTGTCTAGGCTTTTAAACAGCCTCAGAGCCAATATCACGGACAGCCTGCAGCCCGGCTTCAGTTTTGTGATTTATACCGACCTTGAGAGTCCGGATTTGAATTTTGATCGAGACTTCGACACAGCCACTTGCAGGCAGGGAAGTTAAAAAAACGTTACAGGTGGATCAGGACTTGACATGTGTTGACATGGCACCTCCCCTGGTAAAAAAGCTGTCAAAAAACTGGGTTTCAAGACAGAAAGTGTTGTGGCGAAACCACCAAGGATGGCGAGCAGTGTGATTACATGGGTCAACAGAGGAATTTGAAAAGGCACTGCAAAGTCTTCCATCCATCGGCCAAAGCACCATATCAAATTCGTAATGCCTCATTTGGTGGTGGGGGTAGATGGAGAAATGAGTGGGGAGCACAAGGTAAGTTTGTTACTGATAATCATATTTGTAATAATTTGGGGTATTTTGCTTTAGTCAAATTGTTCAGTCTTGGTCTTGGGGTTAGTCTGGCCAGTGCAAGTTAAAATGAGATCCTACCTACCAGGGGCGTCACCACCGGGGGCTGCCCCCCAGGTTCGCTCATCTCACATCCAGACCGGTTATTGATTTGACACTGATTTAATTGATGGGAATCATTTAATCAAAATTCATTTAATCAAAAAATAATTGATTCATGACCAGATCTTTTGGTCATACTGACCATAAACCCACAGCGTTTTAGATGTTACAAAACTTAACTATTTGGTCACTACACATCTTTCAAGGCACTATTATGTATCTTTTATGTTATTTAGAATGTATCTTACCTAACAAAGTTGAAACAATAATATTTCCGGAAGCTGTCACAACTGATCGTCCAACACGATCGTCGCCATATCTACGCAGATAGATCTTGTGTTTCTTGTTTTGTTAGTGTAGCTCAAAGAAAGACGCATGTATTTTCGCCATTCTTCATTGTGGACATGGCATTGGGAATGGAATGTGCCTGAACTCTTTGTGCATTTGTTATTGTATGAGATCAGAAAGGGTACAAAGTATAAGGTATTATTGGTGTCGAGAGCTTATTATCTCCTCAGGGTACTCCAGGTACAACGTTGAATTGATGGATTTCATACTCCAGACTGGGGTTTTCCATACTTGGCTTGTGCTTGATTCATGTGACAGGATACACTTGTACATACATTTCGCTAAGGCAGGGAGGTAAGCGGATGTTTTCGCCGATTAACCCGCGAGTTACTGGGGGGGGGGGGGGGGGGGGGGGGGGGGCTATTTTTTGGCCCCCCCCTCCCGCTATTTTGCAATAACTCCTAAACGAACACCCGTATCGTCACCAAACTTGCAGTAACTTCTCTCACATCAATTCTACACATGTTGGCAAAATGAAAAATATGAGGCTATGATAGGTCAACCGGGAATGACGTCAGAGTGACGTCATGTTCTTCGGTTTTTGTTGCAAAATAATGGTTTGCAGAAAACGCTGTCAAGGGTACGATATTTGAGATAAACTAAATTGTATTAAACAAAATTACTGACAATAGACCGGGCTATCAAACTGCAATCTCGGATTTTTGAGCTTTTTTTTTAATTCAAAATTTTGAGAAATCCAGACATTTTTTTTTGTTTTTACAAAATTTTCAAGAAAAAATCCGAATTATCCAAAAACCGGAATATATGTGAATGAGATGTATGCGGTGAATATGTGTACCAATTTTAAAGTCGATATCTTTAAAATTGACCGAGTTATGACCTTTAAATGACAAAAAATCGACCACTTCTCACAGCATTACTATGACAAAAAAACGCATTTCCATTTTTGCTTTTTACTTCTATTTATATGGAACAAACAATGTTCTAAGGTCATTTTTCGCGTTCTAGACGAAAAACAAACCCATAAACATGTGTTACAACGCCTAATGACCGTAATCTGCAGTTTGACCTCGTGACCTCGGATGACCTTGACCTGACCCAAGATTATAAACAGCTTAGAAAGGTACTTAGAAGTGTCAGACACACGAATCATACCGATTTATCAACAGCTTATGCGTTTAATATCGCAATTTTGCGCGACAATTCCATCCATGGAGACCTTTCGACACGGTCAAACATTTTGTACTTGACCTGACCTGTGACGTCATCGGTGACCCCGAGGTCAACAATATTATGTTTCCCTCGATAAATTTCCCAGGGCTATCGAATGCCGTTTGAATTTTTACATTCGGTCCAGTAGTTCCGGAGATCAGAGGGGGGGGGGGGCAAAAAATAGCCCCCCCCCCCAGTAAGTCGCGTTATGAAATATACCCCAGTAACTCGCGGGTTAACCTCAGGTTTATGTGGCGAGTCCATGGTGATAGTATGTAAAGGATGTGTTGTAAAATACAATTTGCAGTGTGAGTAGCCTGCCTTCAGATTTTTATTCAATTGATGAATCCATTTCTTACCTTGAAAGTGGCTTTTAAAATAATTGAGTTTACATTATTTGGGTTATAAGAGTATACAACTATACACTGTACGTACAACTTTCTGTAAGTCTTAACAGAAGTTTTCAAAACAGAAGCTTTGAAGCAAGCATAAGGAAAATAATTCGCCTCTGATCTGAGAACCACGTCATTTCATATTTGCACATAGAACAAATTCGTTTGCGTATCTCGTCTCAAGCATAAACACTTTTTCCCTGTGATTCTCATGCAATATGACCTCTGTCGTCGTCGTGCCCTAAAGCCCTATCATGAGTCATACAATGAGTCTGGTAAGAACGCTGTCGAGAATGTCGGAAAGGAAAATGTCTTATACAAGCGTCAAGAACTGTGAGACACATTTGAGTCGAAAAAAATTGCCGTGAGTCACAGTCAGAATATTTTTGACCTCTGGACCCAAGCCACCCGAGCTAACCCGGGGAAAGATGACTGGGAAGTTAACATCCCACGACAAACTGGAAGACACGATATGGCATCAGTCATCATCACAAAAACTGAGTCGGCATTCCGGCTCCAAAAGCAAGGAATTCAATTTGATGTTTACAGAATCATTATCAGATTCGGGTCTGATAAAACTTAGCAAGACATATTTCTTCAAATATGTAATTTGTATTTTGTAAACATCACAACGGTTTAACGGTATATATTGCCCCCGCCCGGGCTAAAACCAGAATATATATTAATACAGAAGATTGAATACACGATACCTAGAAACTATTCGTTTTGATTGGAAGGTTAACTGATCAAATGACACCTTTTCTGCTGTCTTATGGACAATATGCTTCAAAATCATCAGAATCATGCCGCTTGCTGCACTGTCATATGCCTCCACAAATTAGCTATCCATTATCACATTGACGACTTATTTACGCGGTGAACGGTAAATACGACCTACGGCCTAACTTAAAGGGATTATACGGGTTTCCGTCCTGAAAGGAAATGCACTCTTTTGCAGTTGTATGAGCTTTAAACACGTTTAAGACATATAACAGGGACCTCAATGTTCATTTAGTCCATTATTTCAGCAATTATAAGCGTTAAAGGGACTATCCCACCTTAATATTATATTTGAGTTGCGATAGCCATTTTTATGGCTTGGCATTGCAATTAAGTATGATAGCAGTTAAAACAACCACAATGATCCAATCAAAAAGATATTCGAGTGTGCTTTTGACATTTGTAAAAAAATAAGGCCCATGTGTATTGGAATAGGGCCTCTAAACCGACAGCGTCGTCTCTCTTTACCCAACTGGTAATGATAGTCGACTTGTTTTAAGGTCAGCCTTGGAATATTTTCGTCTTTCATTTCTCGATCCCCGGGTGGTTTGCAATCTTAGCCAAGGCGGGAGGTTCGATTTTTCTGCGCAATAGATGTCGACAAAAAATTGTGCGATACATTTGGCAGCACAAAGGATTTCCGTTATTAAAAAAAAAATATGACGTCACCAACCCAACTTTCAGCTTAAAACTAAAAGTTGAATATCATCCAAGATAAGCATTTTTTTTAAGGAAAAATATTCACAAACATGTTCAGCTGACCTCGCCTGACATGCATACATACAATTAAGTGTGTTTCGACAACTTTCAAAAAGTGTGTTTCAACACTTACCTTTAAACATTGGCGTTTTTTTTTCTTCTAGACTTGTATCAGATAACGGGTACTTGATCGGCATTACTGTCCACCACTTTTATCATAGAATCTGCAGCAATCAATTTGAGAGTTTTTAATTATCTGCAAGTCCTACACTGGATCACAAAATGATTATGCAATTCAAAACCTACGGGACTTTTTGTTCTACACGGGTTGGTGTTCAGGTTTTGTGGTTTTCTTATCTCTGGCCTTCAGTGTTGAGCATTTGGTGGTGGCGTATCGGCATGGAAATTCATGAAAATATCGAATTTTATGGGAAAAACTAGGTATCTGCTGCTGTCGGAACAAAACAAGTTTATTTTGTCAAATATTGCTTATTTTACCGGAAATATGCAATAAGCGAAGTTTTTTATTGGCATAAACGAGATGACTGGCTTTGCCTCAGCCGGTTCTGCAGAAAGTACGCGATGGCATCACCGCACACTTTGAAATGTCCTTACGTGCAGAGGAGTCCATTTCCAGAACAAAATGTTGCACCGTGGGACTTCTACCACCTTTATAAGTACGTTTTACTATGTAACTCAATTATTCTGGGAAAACCCCGTATAATCCCTTTAACTAGTTGGTCGCTAACTTGTCATTTCGCCCTACACCGCAGACCGTAGTTTCTTTTAGAACATGTTATTCTGGACAAAGCAAGTCTCTACTTCCGTACTAGAGCAAACCCTCAGAAAACCAGAGATGTAACACCCTCGGCGAGGACTCGCATGTGAACAAGCTATCTGAATTGCGACTGTTCAGGTCACGAACAGAAGGAAAGGAGTGCACCTGTTCCATTTCCGGTCTCTCACCCATATGAGATGCGGTCATCCCCTCTATGGATCTACCAAGCGTAAAAGACTGAGAATACAACCAAAACCGGCGAGGGATGCGTAGCCTTTCATCACCACAGCGAATTCAGCGAGAGCAGCACAAGTAGGTGGCTTCAGGGGTCGATGAAAGGGGACGTAATATCGACGCAAAGGCGACTGCCTTGACCGTCGAGCATACATCTGGATACATCTGGATACATCTGGATACATATGGATACATCCGGATACATCTGGATACATCTGGATACATCCGGATACATCTGGATACATCCGGATACATCTGGATACATCCGGATACATCTGGATACATCTGGATACATCCGGATACATCTGGATACATCCGGATACATCTGGATACATCTGGATACATCCGGATACATCTGGATACATCCGGATACATCTGGATACATCCGGATACATCTGGATACATCCGGATACATCTGGATACATCCGGATACATCTGGATACATCCGGATACATCTGGATACATCTGGATACATCCGGATACATCTGGATACATCCGGATACATCTGGATACATCCGGATACATCTGGATACATCCGGATACATCTGGATACATCTGGATACATCTGGATACGCGCACGATGTTCTGTGCTCACATACCGTGTCGAGCGGCACAACGAAAGACAAAAAAAAAACAGAAAGAGGATTGCCCCATTTGGGTAACATGGGATGCCTGGATGTACCTCGGGTATATGATGTAGGCAAGGCCATGCTGTAAGCATCTCCTAATGCTTCAGGGCATTCTGACCAAACTTCCGGAGCCTTCCGATCATCCTAGCTCCGCCCTATCATTCTCCAACTTCAGACCTACGATTTCGTAAGTCAATTTGCCCCCGGCTTAGCTGAATTTAGGCGAGGTCTTTACAGGTCCTCTGGCGTGGTTGGACGATATAGGACAGAATTTTGGCGCTTGCTACGGTTGGGACCGAAAGGATCGTCACTCCAACATGATGGCCATAATGTTCTAACTGAAGATGCCGAGCCAGTGGATACTGGATCGATGTTTCCGAAGGCCGATTAACCCTATTTGTAACAGGGGGGGGGGGGGCGGATTCCGCCCCCCCCTCATGTTTTTCCCAGATATCCAGAACGGCTGGGAGCAGGCCTATGACATTTTGGGACTTCTCATAGAATTGAACTCCGCATTTGGAGTCAAAATTTTGAGTTCTTAACCTGAACAGAGGCGGTTCCAGGGCACAGTTTTGGGTGGGTTCGGAGGCGACATTTGGCGATAATACGGAAATGCGATCTTCCACGGTTTCTTCCTAACTGCCTCAAGTATGAAGGAGTTACATCGGTTTACGGTGATTGCAACAAGTGCAAATTAGTTGATGTTAATGAAATATAAAAATTGCATGGCAGAGGCGGTTTCAGGGGCTTGAAAAGGGGGGGGGGGGGGGTTCCAGGAAGTATTCAATGCTTGGCGGGAAGCCAATAGAGCAATGTAAGGGGCATTTATAGCTATCAAGATGTAAAAGATAGCTTCTGCTTCCATTATTTGCATAATTTATTAAATATAGAGTTTCAGGGGCGTGTTCAGGAACATGAAAAGGGGGTGACTGGCATGGTGATGACGATATGCCAGCGATAACGGCGCAATAAACGTTTAGCTTATAATGATATATGCACATATGAGGCCAGAAAAGGGAATAAAGCCATTTTTTGCAGAGGCGCGCTCAGGAATGGAAGAAAGGGGGTCATATTATTGCAAGGAAACTAAGACTAAGCATGGGCGTACAATTACATAACATACTGCAGTTTTCGGATGAAACACGCAACACAGGCTACTCTACGAACGATTATAAGATAATAGGCGAGTCCAGGTAGGGTAAAAGGGGGGTAAGCAATGTTAATTGAAGTTGTAAGTGAAATAGTCAGTGTTGACTAGTTAGTATCATAATAGCGGATAATATACTTATCAAAAGGTCTTGCGCCGCCCCAGTTTGGATCCTGGATACGCCTATGATGAAGTACAACATGCAAAAAGGAACTATCTACGATCAGTAACATATTTATAGTGCTGGGTAGCAACTTGTCTGCGGTTAATATTTTTTTTCTAATTTTACCCCCCTTTTCACTAACCTGGTACCCCTATGGCAAAAAAATATTATTTATAACTGTTTTGTCTAATATCTCAATCACATACCATTTCATTTATAAAAAAAACAACATAAAAAATGGTTTTATTACGCATATACTTAACCCCCATATTTAGTGACCTGCACACGCCTATGATTTTTGAATTTTCAAACGTCACCGTCATATATCAATTTCCAATTAAATCTCTATCGATTCCTATTGGTTGTGTTAAAATCGCTCGATAAACATGAAAGCTATGTTGGATCAAAAATACCACTAAAATTTGTAGTTTTTGCCCCCCTGTTGCCCCCCCATCCCATTTTTTGTATTATTATTTATAAATGTAGCTCGTGTTGAGGGGAACCAAACACCGTTTCATTTTTGACAATCGGACGGGTAGATCTCGAGATCTCCGGGGGGGGGGGGGGGGGGGGGGCGGAATCCGCCCCCCTGTTACAAATAGGGGTAGCCAGGAGCCTGTTACAAATAGGGTTAACTGTTCCACGATTAGTCGCTAGGCAGCGTCACTGTCGTCCGCTAGGCGGCGCCACAGTTGTCCGCTAGGCAGCGCTGTTGTCCACTAGACGGCGCTACTGCTCGATGTGCTACTTACTTATTCTATAATCGGATGGAACAGTTTGCTTTCTTAGAAGCAATCCAGTACCGCTTCTATTTCGCAGAAAATCTTCACCATTGGCGCTGTTCAAGATTGCGTCATATGCCCAATTTCACCCTGACCTGTACAAATCAGAAATATAATACTTCAAGTGTATATATTCCTTCATAGACGTCGCTGTCAAAAAGCGACACAAATATGATGTTTTCAACTACACAATATTTCAAATACAGGAGATGTCGCGAATTACATAGCATATGAGAGTGGTGCGTTGACCTCTCCAAAAGAAACTGTCTATACAAACCTGAAGCTAAGGCATCAAACGGAAGCAAAAGTTCCCGAGTCGGAGGCTATATATTTCGGAATTTCGCCGTCAAGAATTCACACTTACCTGGCTCAGGGGACACCGTGATCAAGAAGGCGATTCCCCGAGGACGCGGCCCTTCCACTTCGGCTAGTTTGACGCCTGCGATTATCCCAAATGTGGATAACTCGGGAGTACTATTAGCTGGGATAGGCTGCGTTCGCGCTCCAACCCTCTTTACATACATAGTGGTCAGAATAGAGGGATGTATGATGCAGTCTGTGTCTCTCTGATCAACGGCCAGGACTGGGGAAGCCGCTAAGGAATAGCTGATTGATGCTTTCAGGCCTCAGTTGGCTGACCCTGGGCTGACCGCCCTATTTAATAGTTCTTGGTCAGATACGGTCAGGTAACACCTAGCGGTAAAATCACTACATACAGACTACATAACACCTAGCGGTAAAATCACTACATACAGACTACAGTTATGACAAGCACGTATTACACAAATGACGCCGGCGGCGGAACACCTGTGGACTGTTCCTCGCCGCCGCCGCTGCCCCCGCGAGGTAGTAGCATGTCTGTTCGCAAGTGTAAAAGTGCTGCAGCGTAGGTTGCGTCAAAACGCCGGATTTGATGTGTTACGACCTGCGAGGTGTACTGCATGTCAGCGTGCGTGCTCGCTCGTGTGTGCGGCGGCGGCGCCGCCGCCGCCGCGGGGGGCTGGCTGGTGCCGGCGCCCCAAGGATCGCTCTGGTGGCGGAACACCTGTGGACTGTTCCCGAAGTCATCTGTCAAAGATATCAGTTATCAACAGTCAACACAATGTATTCGATCAATATATTTCACGTCAAACGGCACGTGCTGCTGCGGTGACCTGCGCTGGCCGGAGAACGCCTCCGGCGCCTGGGCACCATCAACTCTGAACCAAACGAACGCTCTGAGCCCGATGAGGCTATACGCCCTAACCCAACACGAACAAGAACCTGGCCTGGCCTGATTCCGCGCTCAAATGAACCGCATATGGTACGCCCGGGCATATGGTACACAGCCGGAGGGACAAATGAATGAACGAACTAACTAACGAGAAAGTGGAGTCACAGCCGTGGCGTGCTTCTAGGAGCTTCTCAACATTTACATACAGATCCTGCGACACAAACACAAAAGTGGTCACTTAGTTTTTTTTTAAATACTTGGCTACACTTTACAGACTTCTAAAGGAAGACATGCGCCCTCACCTGCGGCAGCAGTAACGGCTGCGGCAGCAGTAACTACCTGACGGGCCACGGCTCACTGGCGCGGCGCACATAGCAGCCAAAATGAAGTGCACTGATCCACCGACCACAAGTTGCCACAACTGGCAAAACCAAAAGTAATCATTGTCCCCGATCCCCAAATTTGATTTTTTTCTGCATTTTGATATTCACAAATATTATGTGCGTCGGCATATTTTTATATTTATGGAGCTTTCGTAAGTACTACGGTTTCCTTCTTCAGCCTTGGTGATAAAAACACAATGTTTTATCACCAAGGCATAGGGTGACAATTTTTTCTCTCGAAGTTTGAAATTTGTATTGGGACGCCCCCGCAAAATGTGAGGCTACGAACACAAACATCACCTGTAAAATTATTTGGAAACATATTAATATTTAGAGGCTGCGCAATGGCCTCAAAGATTACACGGTCCCTCTATTATAGGCGTATGGCCTATTGCTCATTGTTTTACGAAGTAGGGTACAAGGAACTTCCAAACGGAGGTGTGATGAATTAATCTCGTGCTTTATTGTTGCAGCAAGTGATTTATGAAGTTCAACAGTACAGTAACAATACAAATAATGGTAACAGTGACAGCCATGGGCGTCGCCACCGGAGGAGGGGGGGGGGGGGGGGGGGGGGGGGGCTGGTGCCGGTGCCGGCGCACCAAGGATCGCTCTGGTACCTCAGATTAGCAGGATTTTAAGTCACAATTGATAGTGCAGGTGCTTTGTCCGTCGTCACATGGTTGTTAAAACGCGAGCAAAATATAAGTTGTGCCCCATAAAGCACGCTGGAGAGTCAATAAGAGATTAAAAGATGTCTTCCCATCGCCAAATGCTCGTATTGTATTCACCTCTAATTAAGAGGTTGACTAGGATATACGCTGCTGCGGCAACGATTAAACACGTAACTGGCTTTTGGAACCGGGATGGCATTCAAATGCAGAAAGAGAAAAGGGCTTAGGAGAATGTTCTGAAACTATTTGAAAATGTCCATTCTGAAGAAGAGCTGCAAAACACTGATAGCGACGCAAGCTGTGACTGAACACGTTATTAGTACGCGTTTGGTACGCAGCGCCGTGCCAAACGTCGGCGCTGTCCCAGGATCTGCAGTTTTGCCAAGTCGCTGCTTCAATACTCGGAGGAGGTCCCATCGATGACGGCAGCCAACGTGTTTAGTCGCCACCTTTGGTACTTAACCCGCGCCGTTCCGGTGCTCGGCGCCACCTTCGCCGTGCCGGGGGGGGGGGGGGGGGGGGCGGGCGTCTGAACGTCCACTCGAACTCGGCCCCATGGGTAATAGGCGAGAACAAAATAACATATTCGATGTTCGTCAAAATTAGTGTCGAAATTATTTCGGCTATTTTTTCGCTCAGGTAAATATTGAGGTAAAAATAACCGAAATAATGTCGACACCAATTTTGACGACCAGCATAGTCCTACTTTAGGCTTCGGTGGACATAGGGCATTTATTCAGTTTGGGTGGACCCTTTTACTAAGAGGAACAGAGAGCTTTTGAATACATCAGCTGCTTCCTTTGCATGCCATCTTTTACTGCTAGTAATATCAGCTGTTAAATGCTAATAGTCTTGTGTTGATCATCAATCACAATTTGGAAAATAAATACACCTAGGTGGACATTTTTCATGTCCACCTAGGTCCAACTTAAAGGCTACGTAATGCTAGTGGTGAATACATTAGCTTAAGGGGACATCCCGTGTGTCCATGTAAAATGTGTCGTCATTATTCTGATGACTAAAAAACGAATCGGTCCAACTTAGAACAATTCTGAAAGAAATTAGAAAAGAAGAAACGATTCTGAAAGAATTAGCCTGATCTAATGCGTTTCCATACAAATAAAGGATTTGTATGTATGCATATTGACTTGTAGTGGGGAAGTCACACAAATGAGGTCACCGATATAAAACATAATATATATGCAAGTGCCAACAACTCTGGCCGTGACAACACAAACTGGTGAAGTGTTCATTTCACATGTTGGTGCGTTGACGCATGCCCTCCTGGGGGTCGGATCCGATTCCCCTTATGTTCTTTCTGTATTACTGCCGAAACGTTGCAGATATCGACGTGAAACTTGGCATACCTTTTTATTCATCAATTTTACGCCTTATGTACAAATGAGCGGTTTTGTCCGATTTTTTAGATATGTCGATTGCAGTGACGTCACGGTCACGTCCCGATGCCGCTGGTCCAGGGGAGCGGCTCTGAGACCGGCCGATGCCGCTGGTCCAGGGGAGCGACTCTGAGACCGGCCGATGCCGCTGGTCCAGGGGAGCGGCTCCGAGACCGCCCGATGCCGCTGGTCCAGGGGAGCGGCTCTGAGACCGGCCGATGCCGCTGGTCCAGGGGAGCGGCTCTGATAAATAAACACTTTTTTGTATATAACTCTCGACAGAATGAAGATAGAGAAGTTAAACCGATGCTTATGTGTTTCTCGCATCAAGACACGTCTCCCAATATACAACTTGACCTACTTGGGTCACCACTTGACCTTGACCTGAGGTCAAATTTCTATGTTGATCTACCCTGGTCAACATGAACATGATTAAAGGCGTCTTGACGAGAAAAACACAATGGCGTCAAAATTATTGCGCTATCTGTATTAGGTAAAATGTTATTTTGAAAACAGATTTGCCAAAAAATAGCCTTTTTGACCTTTGATGACCTCTGCAGCTAAACTATTGACCTGAGGTAAAATTTGAGGCCACCTTAGCGATTGCATTTTTCAAGAGCTTTCTATTGCTTTTTCCGTTTGTTCCTAGCTATCATAGTTCCGGTGATATCGGACGTTTCTGGAGCGAAGTCCTAAAACTGGAAAATCTGACCCTTGATGACCTCTGGTGACCTCAATATTGACCTGACATAACACAAGACTCATTACTTTCGATGGAGCTCGTCTCGAGCTATCTAATGACGCTTTCCAGTTGTCGCTACGTTGCGTGGTTTTCGAGATATTAGGGGGAGGGGCTGAAATCATCCCCCTCCCGGCCGTTCGTGTTTGGCGCATACCCCGGCCGTGCGCGGGTTAATATATACCGTACCACAAGTATCCGTCCCGTCTCCCATTGCTGATTGGCTGATGTGTTGTCCTTATAAGGAACACGGAGTGGGATTTCCTTGCTAGATTACTCGATAGTTGGCAGTAAAGGGCATTTTGAGTTCAAAAACACGAATATGACTTTGGTTTGGACCAAAAATGGATATCTGAGGAGAAAAAGTAAGTTTCTCTTTGTATGACACGTGACGTCATACAACACCAGTGGGTGGACCTGACCTGACTCGGCTCCGCCTGCCGCCTTCTACAGTCCCTGACAAGGGGCCGCCGCGCCGCCCGGGCCGCTGATCGGATATTAGCGAGGTGTCGTGATCAGAGACTACGTGCCAAAGAGTGTAGGATATAACGTCAACAAATCAGCCAATCAGCGATTGGAGTACGATGCCCGCTTGTGGTATGGTACATATTAAACGCTGAGAAGGTGGACTGTTTCCTTTTAAAGTACTGAATCTGACATTGTGGTTGGAGAAGGGCAATAGGATCGAAGTACTGGACAAGCCATGACATTTTACAGGTACTTGCAATTTCTTAAGTTCAGATTCTAGCTTTATTTTAAAACAGAATTCGGTAAAATTATCATAGAATGGAATAAATTTTAAGTTATAACATCCACACTGACAAATATGTTTTCGTGATATTTTCAAAATTCTTATATTCCCTTTAATTTCCCTAAATTATGTGAATACCTAGGATCTCCCTAATAATGTAAATATTCTTAACCCGCGAGTCACTGGGGGGGCTTTTTTTAGCCCCCCCCCCTTAGGAATATTAGGAATATCTCAATAACTAATGCAGATATCGACGCCAAACTTTCCGTACCTTTCCGGGCATCATGTTTACACCTTTTGAGAAAAAATGAAAAAAATCGGCAGAAATTTTCGAGATAGTTAATTTATTGACATTGAATTTATTGACTAAACAAGATTTTGACACCAAAATCGGCTAAACTTTGCCAGGCCGTACAAATGCCGCATTTGAAGCAAAATGCAATCGAAAAACGCGAAAAGGTAGAAAATTGCAAGGGCTACAAACCAGATATCTCACAATTTAGAAAATGTTGGTTTTTGACCCCAAAATAAAAAAAAACACTTAAAAACAAAATGCTCACAAAATCAAATTTGTCAAAGATATTGAAAAAACGGAATATATGTAAGATAACGACATATGGGCAACTACCATACCAAATTTCAAAATGATAGCATCTTTTTTGACTGTCATGGCATATAAAGTATGGATAAATCATGACGTCATATTTTGAAATTTCGTTTTTTTGTTGCTTTTTTTGGCCGGATACAGACAAATAAATGCCAGCACTGTTTGTTTTAGATAAAACTGATATATAAACATGTTTTTTTCATTTCGATTTATAAATTTAAAATTTTGACCTTCAGTGACCTGAACTTGACACTAACTTTATGTAAATGAAATCAGGTGCTAAAATGACTACCACTAACGAATTTTACGCGTAAAAGCATCCATGGAACATGTGTTGCATGACTTTCGTAGATATTTTGTGTGTAGTGACCTTTTGTGACCTGACCTTGACCTTGATCTTTTCCAACAATCTCACTTTAGCTCATGTGGGATATGTATCATACCTTTGACAACACTTTGGGTGATTATAGGCGCAATCGAAGGCCATGGATGGTAAGTATTGTCCATAAACTCAAATACCTCGATTTTGACGTTTGACTTGACCGTGACCTGACATGTGACCTTAATTTGAATTTTGTAAGTGTGCGTTGGGTTTATATCATTGAGCGCTTTCAAATGCCGCCTTGCTCGTCCCGCTGCGATCATTGGTTCTGAAGATACCAGGGGGGCTACCCCCCCCCCCCCCCAGTGAGTCGCGTTACAGAATGACCTCTCCATTTTAAGTCAAAGCGGAAATATTTGAACTTTATTAGTTAACAAGTTATTCTGCGAAAAACTTTGTAGACAAAACAACAGACATTTTGAGTTTGATGACCTCTGGAGCCTAAACTTTTGAACTTAGGTCAAATCTGACAACAAGGCGTTGGCGGGGCGTTTCCAGAGCTTTCCATTGCTTTTTAGGTTGCTTCCTAGCATAGTTGTTATTCTTAAAAGACTCACCTGACCTTAGGTCATCGATATAACACACAAAAACAGAGATTTACGATTTGTGGGCATTGTGGGTATCCTCGGAATAGGAAGCATTTGAATATTTCCCCATTGACCCCCAATGGAGAGGTCACGAAATTGGCCAAGCCTAAGGTCACCGATACAAAACAAATCCGAGGTATACGAATTGAAGGTATCTATGGTTTTATGAAACCCTGTAAGTTTGAAACCGATCGGCTAACAACTGTGGCTGTGGTATGATGGCACACTTCTTGGAGTTGGGGTCACGTGACCTGGCCTGGTGACCTGACCCGAGATGACCCGAGGTAATTTTTTTAGGCTATGCGGGCAATTGATGCCCAAGCAGCTGTGTCAAATTTGGCGGCGCTGTGCGCCGCCGTTTTCCCGCTATTCAGGAAAACCGGGGGGGGGGCGGAAATCACCCCCCCCCCACACACACACAGGCCGTGTGCGTGTTAAACAAAAAACAAGGTGAATAGTTCCCTAATAATTGCACTAATTGCAGCGCAAATGACATTTAGTGTGACTTGCGAACTCACCAGTAACCTCGCATATAACACAAGTTTCTTACCCCCTACACAATGACCATAATCATTTAAGGTCGTTAATTTGTGCTTCAAATTGTCCCAACACACACTCGGGTATACGATACCTGAACAGTAAGAACCAGGATCCTAGGATTGCTTTGGAGCTTGGGTGCGGAATACATCGGTACACTTGACACAAATTTGTCCAGGCGCCCTGTATGCCTTGCATGTAGGTATGCACCTGCCCTACTTAACTATTTACCTAAATAAAATGTGGATAGGGTACCTACCATGTGCCAACTTATATTCCTTAAACAGCTCTTCCTACACTGATAATGTATGCCTCAAATTTAATGGTTAAGCTTGCAGTGCCTATTTTAACATGTTAACGGGGAGGGGCAAATGCCCCCCCCCCCCCCCCAGTCAAGACATTTTGTCCACCCTGATTTCAGTAATTTTATGCCATTTTTCGCTTGATAGTATTAAATTAAAATACAATATACTTACTTGGTGATAAATTTATAAAAATCCAATGATAAATTCTATGATATTTCTAAGTTTTAGTATTTCCCAGCCAAAATTAGTATCTTTAAATTATTTCCGAAATAACATTAATTTCAATAGGTACCATTTAAACAATTGCTGATTAACGGCAGAGTAGGGGAGATCGGGGATTGTTGGACAAGGAACGTTGCCACAAAATTTCGCGTGAGTGTGGGGTGGGGTGTGTGGGGGAGGGGGAGGGGCAACCAGGTGGTTGCCACCCCCCCTCCCACACTCCCATAATGTTAATATTAAAGTCCTGCTAATCTTGGGGTCCGGAGGGATCTTGGGGGGGCCGGCCCCCTGGCCCCTCAGGTGGCGACGCCCATGGTTGGGATAGGGGAGATATTTCAATAATGTTCCTTCCGTGGAGTATATAAGGGAAGAATCTGAATATGAGCGGCCGGCCCGGCCCGGCCCGTGGCGACGCTTTTGAGAAGCAAATATCTCTGCAACAGCACGTCCGATTGACAAGCGGGCTTCTTTGCTGAGTAGTCCCATCCTCCTACCCTGTTTGAGACCAGAGCCGACTCACGTGAGTAACTACCACTGCGCGTGGCACGTGCCGCGTGAGGGGTGTAGAAAGGTGTTTTGTCGCAAAAGCTCCGCAACGGGTTGGCCGATTGTGTGGAAATTTGGTGTGTGGTTATGGATCTCTCAGCCGCCACTTTCCAACAAGTCAGGGGTGGGGTGCCTCTGCACGTACGCACGTGCGCACCCCTTTTTTGTCCCCGTACCTCAGAAACTACTTGCCCGATCGAATTGAAATTCACCATAGGTACATTTACTTCGCATTCGCTCGTTCATCGCCAACTACGGCGCCTTACTGGTTCGGTAAAAAGTTATGGAAGAAACACGACGCATGACCTCTGGGTCAATAGATTTTACCTCGTGGAGGTCGCAGGCCAAAAATGTCACATGGATCTTTGTATTTTGCAAAAGATTCGTGAGTCTGGTGAACATTGGGAAAATGTAGCCATTTCCTGGAGATTTATATGCATTTTCATGTTGCCCCAATGACCTAAAATTGAGAGGTCACAAAATCTACCTTGCCTTAGGTCATCGATATAAAAATTATCGGAAATAGCAGAATTGTTGGTATTTGTGACCTGATTAAATCCTGTAAGATTCCAACTGATCGGTTAAACAATCTGGCTACGGCACGACCTTATATTTTTAGATGGGATCACTAGACTTGACCTGAGGAGACCCGAGGTAAAAAATTACAGGATTTGGGCAACGGATAAGCAAACAGTTCTGCCAAAAATGGCGGTGCGAAACGCCGTCGTTTTCCACTATTTCCGAAAAACCTAAGAGGGGGAGGATATTCGCCCCCTGTTGTTGCGCGTGTTAACGTTTGCCACACAGACTAACACGCGCAACAACCTAAAAATCATGGCGATGCCAATGTATGGATCTGGTGAACATTGAACATTGAACATTTCCATACACCTAAGACATTGGAGTAATCAACCTTCGGTATTTTCATGCTCTGCATGCCCAATGTGCTCAACCTGCCGCACGAGTTGGATCAAATTACAACAATAATGGGGTAAGTTGAGCAATACTTGACATTTTATTTCGTGTAATTTTTGAAGTATAAACGTAAATTTTTGAAAATAATTGGTTTTTAATTAGGAAAGGTCAATTTTCGGACCATTCCAGTCTTTTTGGGGTTCTGGCTCGACTGGCTCGCTGGATCCACTGTTGAATATTGAAGCCGTAGTTCCTATTCAATCAAAGCATTACATTTGACGCAGTATTACGGAAAACAAATGACCTTGGACATTGTAATTGGACTTAGTTATGTAACAGGTGCAAGTACAGAAAGGAGTACGTTGTAGTAATACAAAATACAATGTGCCAACAAAACAATGTAATACAAAATACAAGTCTCTGTCGGAACTGGTTAATAAGCCTATGGTATGGCGTGAGTTGTTAGGCAAAAAAAAAACGGTTAACCCGGCATTGGCTGGGGTTTCCAGACTCCTTCCAGTGGCTGGGGGGAAGGGGGGGGGGATTTCCCCCCTCTTGGTTTTCCTTCGAACCAATGATCGCAACGAGACACGCAAGGCGGCATTCGAAAGCTCTCAATGAGACAAATACAAAGCATACTCTAAAGTTGCAAATTGAGGTCACATGTTAGGTCACGGTCAGGTCAAAGGTCATAATCGAGGTATTTGAATGCATGGACCATACTTTCCATCCAAAGCCTTCGATTGAGAACATGATCACTCAGAGTGCTCTCAAAGGTATCGTGCACATCCCACATGAGCTAAAGTGAGATTGTTGGCAAAGATCAAAGTCAAGGACAAGTCACAAAAGGTCACTATGCGCAAAATATATACGAGACATGCAACATATGCTTTATGAGTTATGTTACATGCATAATTCGATAGTGATAGTCATTTTACCATCTGACCTCATTTAAGTAAGGTTAATGTCGAGCTCAAGTCAAGGTCAGGTCACATAAGGTCAAAACATATTGATAAATCTAAATAAAAACGCATGTTTCTAGACCAATTTTGTCTCAGAAATACAGTGCTGGAATTTATTTGTCTGTATCTGGTGACTAAATCCATAACAAACGCAATTAAAAAATATGACGTCATGAGTTACTCATACTTAGGGAACCCGGAGCCATACGTTAGTCAAAAATAAAGATATTGCTTTTAAATTTGGTTTGGGTATTTTACACATAGTTCTCCAACATATATTCAGTTTTTGTTTAATGTTAGAAAATGTTGATTTTGAGGGCATTTTGTATTTATTTTTGGTTTCCATTTCTGGGTAAAAAAAAACTAAATGTTCATAATTCCGAGGAAGCCATTTTTTAGCTCTTGCCATACACTATCTTTTGACGTTTTTGTATCGCATTTTGCTCATAATATGGCATTTGTACACGGTCTGTTAAAGCTTGGCTGATTTTTTTCGTCAAATGCGTGTGTAGTGACGTCACTAAATTCGCCATATCTCGATTTTTTTTCGACGAAATTGCTTCATGTTTACACATAAGACGTACAATTGATGTAGGAGATGGTACCCGAAGTTTCACGTCGATAGCTCTATTGGTTTTCGAGATATTGCGAAAGTTCGTCAGGGGGGCGAAAAACGCCCCCTCCCCAGGCAATGGCGGGTTAACACACACTTAGCGCTTTCGTTCTCCATGGCAACCAGGCGTGAGCCAATGAAAAGCCAGAACGTATTCCCTTTCTGGCTTTTGATTGGCTGACGCCTGGTTGTCATGGCGAACGAAAGCGCTACTAGCGCTACTAGCTTGTGTCCGAGCAGCGCTCAGTTTGATCGGAAATGTCACAGAGCCTCCAAAAATGCCGCATTCGATGTAAACAATGGTAGGGAAGGACGAATTTGTCAATGACCTTCATGAAGTACACAAGGTACTTGTTTTGTATTTTTTCCAAACTTACAACTTTGAATTTGGGAATAATTTTATTGAATTCTTAAATTTAAATAAAATAATTTTAAAACCATAACGGTAGCCTAAGAAATTGTTGCTAACAAAATCAAAAGGTCATTATTTCCCTTTAAGCGACTACTTTCGAATCTGATTGGCTGAACCATTTTTTTTTAATTCGCGACTCAGAGAGTATGCATATATAGTTTTAAGAAACATGTATAATTTACGGCCTTCTGTCCTGAATCGGTGCGATATAAGGCCATTTTTGACAATATAAAAATGAATGGTATTAAAAATATAATCAAATCGTGTTTGGGAAACATTTTCCAAGGTGAACTATTTCCTTTAAAGGGAAATAATTACCTTTTGATTTTGTTAGCAACAATTTCTTAGGCTACCGTTATGGTTTTTTTTTTAAATTTAAGAATTAAATAAAATTATTCCCAAATTCAAAGTTGTAAGTTTGGAGAGAAAAAAATACAAAACAAGTACCTTGTGTACTTCATGAAGGTCATTGACAAATTCGTCCTTCCCTACCATTGTTTACATCGAGTGCGGCATTTTTGGAGGCTCTGTGACGTTTCCGATCAAACTGATCCGTGAAGCAATCCGTGAAGCATCCGTGATGCATGACTGAGTATCAGTATAAGTCATGAATAACAACAACATGCAAACTATACCAACTCGAATGAAATAAGGGCGGAATGATTGGAACCCCATTCAAGCAAGTATTCGCAAAGCACTCGGCACTGCGCTACAATAGCAAAAGGCGAGAGAAATGCATATTGGATACAATATTATTACGTCATAAGTTTCTGAAGTGTCAACTACTATGAAATACAGGGATAAAATACCTTTAATAATGATTAACAAGGAAATTCAAACTTAAAAAAATGAATAAGTCTTTAATTAGCTTTCAACTCAATATCAGATATATTTTGCAATGCTACACAAGACTATGGCACCAGTGACGTCATTAACGAAGCTTGCTACGGGACTTGGGTATACTGATCAGGAACAACTCGCCACAAATGGTTAAGTGCGCCGAGAAGCATGACAATGACTTTGTAAACAAATCGCCGACGCTAAATAGGTCGCCGTCGATGTGCATCGATGAGCTTCCGATTGAATTGCCAGTTTTGTGTTATTGTTTGTTAGTTTTTTTGGGGGAAAATTATTATTTTTCATGATAATATAAAGCATAGTGTTATATACAGCCACAGACAAATTATACAAAACTCCTAATGTTGAAAACAAATGAATCGATTTGCAAAAATTGAGGGTCGCAACCACTAACTATGCCGCCGTTGATGTGCATCGATGAGCTTCCGATTTTATTGCCACTTTTTCCAATCGCTGTTAGTTTTAGAAGATCGCCGGGCATATAATCACAACAAGCAGAACGCACAATATATTTTCCACTCCATTGCGTAAAAGAGCAATACGGGAAAATCCCGCAGTTTGATGAGGACCAAAAGTACTTGCAAGTACCGATCGTTAAAAGTGTGGAACGCTTATCAACTATAACTTGAAATATCTTTGGGTAGGAAGGTTTTTATGCAAAATGTGATGAATTTACCATATATTTTGGTCTCGTCTGGCGATTTCAAGTGCTAACTCCATTTTTGTGGGAAAAGGTCATTATTTCCCTTTAACAGCTCCGTTTCAAATTTCGGCTCCAAAATAAGAGGCCGAAAATTTCATGTCAAATCCAGGTCTCCTCTTATCTGTGGTTTATATAATTCGAATTATGTATATGGGTGATATCGCCCGAAGAGAATTAAAGTTTTGGGCGACATTAAAGAGATGCCTGAGACTATAACTCGAAAACCGTTCGACGGACGGGGCTTATAATTTTACAGCGTGAATATACGGCCCAGATGACCCCCGACAATCGAAATACGAGAAGTAGGATGTTATGGTTTGGTCGATCTGACGCGGACTGCCCCGAGTGGCCTCAGGTCACGTGACCTTGAGGTCACGTGACCTTGAGGTCACAGAGCGACTACAGGGCTGATGTTATATATCATTGAAAGCAGGTCGACGAGATAAGCATAATGCCGTTTATTTGAGCTCTCTAGCACAATTACGTGCAAAGTTATTACCAGAGACGTGCTGTGCTGGTGACCATAATTTTTCAAAATACACAAATATAAATAAAATATTTAGAGAAAAAAACTATCACAATGTTTTAAACATCGAAGGCTTATGTATAGATGTCGATTCTGGCATGGACAAAATTCCGAATTTTAAATGGCCACATTATAAAATCACGTGATTTAACCTGAGATCACGCGTTGAAATTCCAAAAATTTCTAATTTTCCAAAAATGATTATATCATAATAATCTATTGTTACCGATGATTCTGATGATACATAGCATTATATGACTCGCATGATTTAGATGGGAGATATTGCCTGCTGAAAATTAGAGTTTTGCTGGACATTACAAAGTTGCCCGAGGCTTTAACTCGAAAATCATTTGATGGACGGGGCTGAATGTTAACAGCGTGAATCTACAGCCCAGATAACCCCCACCACGTAGTTTTATCGAAATATGAGATTTAGGCTGTTATTTCGAGATATTTTTGACGATCTGACTTGCAATGCCCTAATCCCCCCCCCCCTCCAACGAAAAATCGGTAGGCAAACGCGTGTTTTTGCCCCCACCCCCAAACCGTTCCGAGAGGTTGTGATTTTTGCTCCGGGAAGGCGTGATTTACCCCTCTTCCCCACTCAACGACTCTTTCTTTCGTGCTGACGATCCGACACTTTAACTCGAAAATCCCCCCGCTCAACGACTTTTCGCGCTGACGACCCGACGCCCCCCCCCCATCCCCCCCCACCCCCTCCACTCAACGAATTTTTGCGCTGACGACCCGACGCCACCCCCCCCCCCCCCACCTGACCCGGTCTGGCTGAGGGGTGAAACGGCTGTACGCTGCCCCGGTCTGGCCGAGGGCGAGACGGCCATACACTGCACCGGTCCGGCTGAGGGACGAGACGGCCAAACGCTGCCCCGGTATGGCTTAGAGGTGAGACGGCTAAACGCTGTCCCGGTCCAACTGAGGGGGGGGTTTAGTTTAGTTTAGTTTGTTAGGTTTGAGGCGCTTCGATCCACTCGGATCATTTCGCGCCTGTATATTTTCATTCAACTATATTTTCTGCTATATGAAATATTATAATCGATTAAGTATGTTGATGTCTCTCAGGAATTGAAATAAGAGCTTAATGAGGTCAGGGTTTTCATCACCCAGCAGGACGAACAAAGAAAATGGAATGTTTTTTGCCGTGCAGTAGTCCTTTAAGACGCGTCTTTGGTTGATGAAGTCGTCGCAATATAACAATATATGTTTGACCGTGAGTGTTTGATTACATGTAGTACATACTGGCCTTATTGACTGTGAATATATATATGAGTGAGTGAGATATGTATGACTTATTCTCAACTTTGTCAATGCTTTCTCCTCTAATCGATTTTGCCTGAAACACGATGTCCATATTCCTATGTCTGGCTTGATTTCGTGTAATTGTGTACGGGCAGGATCATCGCTCCACTTCCTCTGCCAGAATAATCTTGTATTTTGTCGTATTGCAGATTTAATGGAATGAAAGTTGGTGGGGATGTCGGTGATATTTGGCAGAGCAAGTGCTGCCTTGGCTTCCTCGTCCGCACGGTCATTGCCAGGGATTCCGCTGTGCCCTGGCACCCAAAGAAACTGTATTTGTGCTCCGTTTTCAACAAGTGTTTGATGAACATTTAACAATTCAAAGTGTAAGTATTGATTAAAGGATGGGCAGATGATACTTTCTAGGGCAGACCTAGAATCGGAGCAAATGCATGTCTTCCTTATATTATGAAGATGAACAAATTTAAGGGCGATCAGGATCGCATGGAGTTCGGCAATGAATATAGATGTACCATCTGGCAGTCTACCGGTTAAATTCGCCAGTCCATCCACTACAATTGCATTTCCTGTACCTTCGTTTCCCTTCGATCCGTCGGTGTAAATAAACTGAAAATCCATATGTTCTTCTTGAAAACGTAAAAAGATTTGCTGAGCTTCCTGCGAGGATACGTCTTTTTTGTTAAATGTGAAGAGAAAAGATACTGATCTAGGGTGCAGTTTCCACGGTACCACATTCAAGTCCGGCAAAGGTGTTATGTTTGGCATGTTGAATTGAAGTTCTTGGCTAAATAAATTGACTCGTGACGCTATAGTCAGTCCCGAGCGCCTTTCACTAGGTCCAACGTAGTTGTGGTGTATATGGGGTAATATATTAATAGCTGTATGAGATGCGTGTTCTGGATTCTGTTTAATCTTAGCGACATACCGAAGTGAGAGATCCATTCGTCTTACGTAGAGTGGAGGGATATTGGCCTCTACCTGTAAGGCAGATACGGGCGACGTCTTCATCGCACCTATGGCAATTCTAATAAATGAGTTTTGTATTGTTTCAAGTGATTTTAATGCCGTTTTACTACCTCCAGCATATACAGCTGCACCATATTCTATAATGGGAAGAACTAACGCTTTGTATAGACGCAGTAATGTTGCTCGATCTGCACCACATGGAGTACCTGTGAGACATTTAAATAAATTAAGTCTGGAGCTGCATTTCATCTTAATGTGTTTTGCATGCTGTTGCATGGAAAGCCTTCTGTCTAGGATTACTCCAAGAAACTTAAATTTGGAAACATATGGAATCGTGTTGTTATAAATGTGGAGGTTTCGTGATGGTTGAATGTTTGAGGTGCGACTAAATATGATGGCTGCAGATTTTTCAGTGGAAAATTCCAAACCATTTCTTCTGGACCAAAGCTCCAACTTGCGAGACCTGTCTGTAGGCGGATTGTGGAGACGTCATAATCTCGGTCGCTGCACCACATTGCACTGTCGTCAGCAAAAAGGGAAAAGGAAATACCTGGAGGAATATCATTAAATAAATCATCTATGAAAATATTAAACAGCAGAGGAGAGAGGCAGCTTCCCTGGGGTAGGCCGTTTTCCATCTGCTGAGGGTTTGAGAAAATGGACCTGCATTTAACGCTGAACTGTCTCATGCCAGTCAAAAAATTATATATGTAAGAACCTAGATGCCCCTTTATGCCAAGTCTGTGTAGCTTATGGATGACGGCTGGTCTATGCACCATGTCATAGGCCTTTCTAATGTCCAGGAAAACGGCAGTCGTGTGCTTTTTGCCTCTGAAACCTTTTCGAATATCTGTTTCTAATCTGATGAGATGGTCTATGGGACTATGATTTTTACGAAAACCACATTGGTATTTCGACAGTAGTGTTTCTTTTTCCAAAATAAATGATAATCGCTTGGCAACCATTCTCTCGAATATCTTTCCAAAACAGCTTGTAAGGGCAATCGGGCGATAATTATCCGGGTTGTTTCTGGGTTTCCCTGGTTTGGGGATAGCAATAATGATACTCTCCCTCCAGGCTTCTGGAAAAACATGTCTTTGCCATAAATTATTTAATGAACGTAGCATCATGACCAAAGAAGCATCCGAAAGATGACGAAAGAAAGCGTAATGTAAATCATCAGGCCCTACCGATGTATTACCAGCGGAGGTAACGGCCGTTTTTAACTCTGAAAGCGAAAATAAACTGTTGTAATCTTCTTCGTTGTTAGAAAGGAAGGCTGCTGGCCGAGTGTAGAAAGCCGCCTGTGCATTTTCGATAAAGCCATGGAAGTAATTGTTGTTTGAACTGTGATGTGCAAATCTCTCAGCCAAGATATTAGTGACCTCTTTCGGTTCACTAATGGAGTCATGGTTTCCAGGAATGCGAATGATTGGAATGCTCGGTTGACATCGTTTGCCCGATAAGCGACGAACTAATTGCCAGATTTTACTAAGAGGAGTAGAATGCGTAAATCGAGAAAGAAAGCGTTGCCAGGAAGCTCGTTTGGCCGTTCGAATTATTCTTTGAGCGCAAGCTCGTTCCCTGTTTCTGGTTATTAGGTTTTGTTGTGTTCGATGGTGAAGGTATGCCCTAAAGGCCCTTTTCCTTCTAGCAATAGCCTGTCGTATTGCAGGAGACCACCATGGAACGGCAGATCTGCGCAAACAGGGTTTCGTTTTAGGTATTGTTTGATTTGCTGCTAACAAAATTGCTTGTGTTATGTCAGAAATACATTGTTCAGGATTATCTTCTTGTTCTATTTGGATATCTTCACATAACTCGGTAAATATATGCCACTCCGCCTTGTCGAGGTTCCAGCGGGGCAAAAAGAAGGGAGTTCCATCATGGTGAAATGTTGTTCTGAGAGAAATTGGATAGTGATCGCTGTTGTGTATATCACCATCCACGCTCCATTCAAACCATGTACCAAGTAAGGGTGAACAAAGAGAAAGATCAATCGCCGATTCAGTGTTGTGTGATAGGCTGAAAAATGTTGGTTGATCTTTGTTAAGTATTACTAGATTGTGTGCAGAAACAAAATCTTCAACCTTCTGACCTCGAATATTCATTTGTTGCCCGGTCCACCAGTCGGGACTGTGGGCGTTAAAGTCTCCGAGGAGAAGAAACGGGTTCCGAAACTGGTTTACTAGGTTGTCGAGTTGTTGGTTTAAATCATCTGTATCACTACTTGGAGGAATGTAAATGCTACAAACATCTATGGTACGACCGTTGATATGGACTGTGCAAGCCACTGCCTGCAGATCTGTTTGTAAGTCGATTTTATCATGTGTGAAATTGTTATGAATATACAGAGCGACACCTCCGTGTCTACGCTGTCCAAATATTTCATCGTGACGGTAAAGGGAGTAATCGAAAAGGTTGAAATTGTAATTATCCGTAGGCAAAAACCATGTTTCTTGTAAGGCAATAATAATCGGCGCAAGTACAGAAAAGAAGTTTTTCATTTCGCTCCATTTAGAGATGAGTCCACAGCAGTTCCACTGGAGTATATTGGACATCATTGGACTCTGTTGTGTGTTCGCCCACCTCGACGAGGTGGGTCACTTCCAGCGGACGTGGAACGAGAGTGGCCCATAGCCACACGAACGGCAGGACGCGGCTGCCGCTCCTGGCTCGTTCCTTGTCCCGTCTGAGAGAGAGGGGAGGAGCGTGTCTGAACCGGCTGGGCGGCCCGGTCCGGTCGGTTGTTTACCCGATGTGGGCCTGGACGGACCATAGCCGGAGGGCATGGCCGGTCATCTTCGGTCTGGGTGTCGGTGCATCTGGTCGCGGGCGGCTCAGGGGCCGGGGTGGCGGTGGCTGGGGTACTGGCGATCGGATTGGGAGGAGTCAGGAGTTTGAGAGGCGGGAGTTGGGGCAGGGGCTCTGTTTGAGTTCCACTCGTGACTGTTTGTTTTTTGGTTACCTGTGCGTATGTCTTTGATGTCGGAGTGCATACCTTTTCTTCGACTGCGCGACGCGCCTGTGGGTACGACATGTTGGAGGAGGCCTTCAGTGCGCAGATTTCTTTTTCCTTTCTCCAGATGGGGCACTGGGTGGATGAGACGGTGTGATCGGTTGATTTGCAGCTCAGGCATTTGGCTGGTGCGGCACAGGCAGAGCCTTCGTGCGGCGCTTCACCACACCTGTGGCACTTGGCATCTCCCTTGCAGAATTTGACGGTGTGTCCGAATCTCTGGCACTTGAAGCAGCGCATGGGGTTGGGGATGAATACGTTCACGTTGTATTTGATGTAGCCAGCGAGCAGGGTGGACGGCAGAGTGGTGGTCTGGAAGGTCAGAACGAGGAGGCTGGTGTCGCGCCTCTGACCGTCTCGGAAGGTGGTCAGTCGCCGCACGTGTGATACTCCTTCCGGGCGGAGACCCTCGAGAATTTCGTCTTCCTTCATGAACCGCATCTCCGGAGCGAAGATGGTTCCTTGGGTGGTGTTGCGGGCGTGATGGAGTGAGACAGTGACCGCCTTCTCGCAGAATTTGGTACACTGCAGCAGTTTCTTGGTCTGGGCACGAGTTTCCGTTTTCACGATCAGTGAGCCGTTTGCCGGGGTTTCGATTTGGAGCAAGCCTGTTCCGCAGATGGCGTCGAGCTGTTTGGTGGGCCAGAAGATGTTGATTTTACGGAATGAGATGTTGCTATCCGTCGGCTTAATCACTAGGAATGAGCCAAAGGGTTCCAGATGCGGTTCGGTAGCCGGGGCGGTGGGTGCAGATGAGCCGAGGTCAGTGTTCCGTGCGTGGCCAGAGGACGAGCGAGGTTCAGTGCCGGGGGCGGTGGTCATGGACGAGCGAAGGTCGGTGCCGGGGGCAGAGGTCACGGACGGGCGAGGGTCGGAGTCGGGAGCAGTGGTCGGAGACGAGCGAGGGTCGGAGTCGGGAGCAGTAGTCGGGGACGGGCGAGGGTCAGGTACCGGGGAGTCGGAGTCCATGGCATGATCAGGAGGGGTGGTCAGGTTGAGGTCCGAGTCAGAATCCGATAGTTCGTCCTTACGGCGCTTTTTCCCCGACATGGGGAAGAAGCAGGACGGAACTGAAAAGAAAATGCAAGAAACCTACCTAATGTGAACTAAGGAAACCAAACGAAACAGAGCGAGCAAACCGGCGAGCGAGCGGAGCGAATCGTGTGTAAGCCTATCTGCAACGAGTGCGCGTAGGATACAAGGATGATGTGGGGGGGAGGGGGGGGGAGAGACGGCCATATGCTGTCCCGGTCTGGCTGAGCGGTGAGACGGCTAAACGCTGCCCGGTCCGGCTGAGGGGGGGGGGGGGGGGGACGGCAATACGCTGCCCCGGTCTTGCTGAGGGGCGATACGGCATACGCTGCAGGTTGCAGGACTGACGAGGGGTAAGACGGTCATACGCTACCCCGATCCGGCTGAGGGGGAGACGGCCATACGCTACCCCGGTCCGGCTGAGGGGGGGGGGGGGACGGCCACACGCTGCCACGGTCTGGCTGAGGGCGAGAAATGGCATTGTTTTGCCTTAATTAAAGACATGCATTTAAAAAAGCACAGTATTTAAAAAGCATAGATTTGCAAGTTGCAACCTAACTACCTAACTTACTTATCTAACCGCGACGACTTCAAATTGCCAGTCGCCAACACCCGTCAAAAGACCGCAAAACGCTCGAAACGCAGCTGCGGCGACGGGGCTGGCCACGACTGGACCAGAGCACCAGTGACGTCATCGCTAATCTGTGCCGCCGATACATGGGGAATCCCGGGCTGATACCCCATGTCTTTCTGTCGTAGCGATTGGCCGTATAAGAGTAGCGAGTTTCTGTCTGATTTTTTATTTATTGGTAGACAAACCTATCGCTGAAATACTGGCATCGTACAAAATAGTCAGAACTACTGTGTGTTTGATTGTGCGTTTATATTTCAAGAAAGACGAGAGAAGAGTTTGCTTGTAATTTCACAACAGTGGAGCTATTGAGAAGATTCACGCAAATGCTGGTACCTATTCTTGGAATATGTGTGTAGCTAATTTGGTTGGTGTTGAGGCTATATATTCTTGTGATTCCGGGTCCTCCATGCAATGGTGGATGATTTGTGGGTGTACCAATAAATACAGTTATGACGAAAAGTGAAAACCTCTTGCGTCTTCAGTTTTGGAATTGGTTGAGTTTCTGCCCGACCAAGATACACCTTCCCAAATGCTGCAGAGTCTAGTTGCCTGATCTGATCACACAACTCAAATCTTGCCACCATATCTCAATCTGCCGAACAGCACATCGCATGGTGACCATAATGCATCACCAACAGTAAAACAGCTTGATTGATTTCAGTCAGCTTTATTGACAAATCGCACAGATGTGGCACAATGTGGTGCTAATGTAGGTGGTTTGGCGTCTGGTCACCTCAATGAAGATTGCGCTCCCATTCCTCAACAGGGGTGACAGTTTCCAGAGCATCTTCTGCAAGCAAAATGGAAAAACAAAGGTTCATACAATATTCAGGGCAGGACGGCAGGGCACGGCACAACACAGCGTACAGCCCTAGACATTAAATGTACTCTTAACTTTGGTGCCCACTTATACTGATTGGAACGGTGAGTATAGTGCTATAATGGTCCAGTGTGTATCTAGCTGGTTAATAAATTAATTGCAGGGAAAAATACATAAATAACTCTGATTCGTACTTCTGCTTTTTTTGTAAAATATTTACCTTTTTTTCATTATATTTTATAAAACCACAATCAAGCAAGCATTTCCATTAAACAAATATATGAAACACCTGGTCTGTATTCAGTGGAGTACCCAGGATTCACTCCAGGAGGGGGCAATTTTTGATGAGGGGGGCATAAGGTACCCCCACAAAAAAACGGATTTGGCCCACTATATTTTTAGAGGGGCATATTTTCAACATTTTTCTCTTTAAAAAATGAAGAAAATCGTTCACTTTTTGGAAATAGGGCCCTTCGGGCCCTATTTCCAAAGGGGCTCATACGGCCAAGGGGGCACGTACGGATCTTCAGGAGGGGCCAATTGCCCCGTTTGCCCCCCCCCCCTGGGTACGCCTATGTCTGTATTAACAGACTGGTTATTTATTTGAATTATTTTGATTTGATTGCATTGAATCGATTGGAATCGTTCAATCAAAATTATTGAATTAAAACAATTGATTCACCACCAGATCTTTTGGCACATGAATTGTGATTGAATCAAAACCCGCATCAAATCAAGGCTGATTGAACCAAAATATTTAACGATTCAAGTACACTGGTAAATTGTGCAAATACATGCAGTCTCTGTGGCTACATTCATTTACACTGAAATACCATTTATGTAACAATGTTTTAATAATCATATATAATATATATGCATGTTTCCATTTGATTGATTTGACTAGTTCACCTCATATATTTAAATGTTGAATCAAACATGAATCGATTGAAATATTTGTTTTATTTTATAAAAAAATAGGATTATAAGTAAACAGGGATGATCAATAACATGGCAGCAATGTTTATTTTATATATAAAAGGCGAGAATAAGGCATAAGCTTTCACCGTTACGGCATCGTCACACATCATGTACCAAACTTAACTGCTGTTCAATGTATGTGATATTGTTTGATTTAGAATACTAACCCTTCTTGCATAGGAAATTATATTGGACAAAAGAGCACGTGTAACTTTGACTAACTTTCAAATGTCATTTTTTTCTTCATCTGACGATGCTGTAACGGTGAAAGCCTCCTTATTGTCTCGCCTTTTATATATATAAATAAACATTACTGCCATGTTATTGATCATCCCTGTTTACTTATTCTCATTCATCATGGCAAAAATAACCATCAAACACATTCAAAGAATCGTGATTGAATCATTCCAAAAAAGTTGAATAAATAACCAGTCTGTGACTATACAAAAGTGTATGAACTTGATCCTTCACCTCTGCTGATGTACATATATCGCTTACCTTGATACTTCGAATTTTCCCACCATAAGAAGCACGCACTTTTATAAATAATAATTAATAAACCATTAAAAAGAAACACAAAAAGGCAACGCCTTGTCACATAGCCTTGCACAAAGCTCTACTACATTTGTAATGATAAAAATGCGCCGATTTTGCCTGGTGTTCTTCTGATGCACTGAGAGCTGATTGGTCGAGAGCATGCGAAATCTGACAGAATTTTCATGTAGAATGGAGCTTATGACATATCGGGAAAAATTTGCCAGCCTATCGCCAGTTGTTCTTTGCGTTACGCTGCCATATTGAAAGATATGCAGGCATATTCTGGGGATAATACGAGAAGGAAACACCGAACATCCAGACAAATATCGTTACACTCCGAAAAATAGTTGTATTCAAACAAGTTTCTTTGAGTCAGGGAGTGTTCTTTTTTGGGTGTTGATTAGAAAATGTAAGTAATGAAATATGTAATGTTTCTTTTGTATATTATCCTGCTTGGGGAATAGCTTTTGGACTTCTAAAGCAAGCCTTTTGTGTATAGAGAATTTCTAGATTAAAAAGCTGAAAAGTCTCGTTACACAGAACTTATCTGAAATATAGTGGATTTGTTTTTTGTGCTATGTAAACAGGACTATTGTCGCGATCCCCATCGCGCCCTAGTGGCTCCGCCCTGCGGTGTATTGCAGGAATTAACCGACTAGGAGGAATCAAGATACACTTTGCACAGAGCAGAGGAGCGACTCCACCCATCGGCGCCTCCCGGATACTCAAGCTACATCCATCGGCGCCTCCCGGATACTCCCAGCACCTGAACACTGGCTCCAGATAGGTTGTTAGTGGTCCGATTGTATACACAGTTGATGATGCAGCGACGTACGACAGCAGACCGCTTCTGTACTGCCAAGCCTCAGACAACGACGACGACGACCCGACGATGACGACGGATAGTCCCCACCGAGGACCCACGAACAATGTGCAGCTGGGCAGTCCCGGAGATCGTCCTATTTTGCTTCTCTAATTGGCCGTTGCCCCGCCCGACTGGCCTTTGACTCCACTGAACAAAGGACGACAGAGGGGGCCTCGTGCGTGTCTCGAGTCAGGTAACGACTGATTTCCTCGTTATGCGAGCACGCTTGGACGACCAGGCAGGGATGACGCTGCTGCTGACGCGCAACAAACGAGACCCGTTCCGGCGCAGGAAGAAGTCCTGAATCAGAGGCTCATTCTCAGGGGCAATGCTATTTGTCCGCGCTCCCAGCAGCAGGCTTGTTAGGATAGCTTGACGTCGATATACGATGGCTGATTTGTGGGAGCATTGCAAGGTGTATCTCAGCAACCAGTTTCCCATCAGCATTCGGGATTCACGACGGTGAAGATTATGAAAACCTTTCACACAATCTCGCGACCATGTTGCGGAATTCCACATGCACATACAATTTGTATGAATTGAATTTCCTGTGAGAACTGAATGGATATGATATTTTGGTTGCAAATGTTTGCTAGTGTTTTGACATCCCGGCCTGCACGGATTTCTGTTGTTTCTGTGGCTAACGACCGGGGTGATTGCTGAACTGGTCTTCTGCCATAACCTAAATATAGATAGGTACTATCGCCATGGGCCGCAATGTATTTTCGTGCTATGTCCTGTTCGCCTTACCACGCACATCGTCGACAGATCAAAAAGACACACTGAGTGTAACAAGAATACAAATTAGTAGCGGAGTACCGGAGCCTGCTGCAGAGGTTGAAGGAGTCCAGGAAACCAGTCATTGTGACTGGCATCCTCCCTCGCTGTGGAGCCAGTGAGGAGTGGTACTCGAGAGCTCTGTCTGTGAACAGCTCAGTTCAGAACTTATGTTCAGCTATGGGGCTTAGTTATGTAGACTTATGGGATCAGTTCTATGAGTGGCGTAGGTACTATATGAAGGATGGGCTTCACTTATCGGATGAGGGGGCAAGGGCTTTGGGAGATGCCTACAGAAGTGTCATTCAGGGAAACTAGGTAGGAGGGGGGGGGGGGGGGGGGGGGGGGGGGGGGGGGGGGGGGGGGGGTTCGGGGACGCTAGTACTAGGGCATCAGGAAGTAAGCATTGGTAGAAGTTCATGTCAGAATAGGACAGTAGATCATAATTCCCTCAGAATTAGTAGAGTCAGCTCAAAGTATAAGATCACATGTGTGTTGTTGAATGCCCAAAGTATTAGGTCTAAATTTGATGAGTTTGAGTGTTATGTTGCCCTTGAAAAGCCTGATATCATTTGTGTAACCGAGACATGGGTTAGTGAGGGGTATAATAGGGATAGGCTACAGGATTTCGGTTACAAGGGTATAACATGTTCTCATACTGCAGAGAATCACGGCAGGGGGGCGGAGTGTTTGTATATGTAAATAGCTTGTACTGCACTACTAGAGTTGATGATTCTAGTAAAGTAAAAGAAGTAGAATCAATCTGGCTTGACATTAAAATTGGTACAGGAAACAGAGGAAGGTTGAGGATAGGTGCATTTTACAGACCAGGGAATCTTCCAAGGAACTCCCAAGCTGAAACAGACCAAGATATTTGTGAGGAAATACGTAGGAACTTTCGGGCTCAGTGTCTTATTATGGGAGATTTTAACTTAAGAGGATACGAAAGTATAGCAGAGAAAACAAATGAGTGTAGGTTGTATAGGCAAATCTTTGAAGAGGAGCTTTTCATGCATCAGTTTGTAACAGAGCCAACCAGACATTGCTCCATTCTAGACCTTGTATTCTCAGACAACAGTGATCTAGTTAGTGACATAAGTATTTGTGAAGGTCTAGGAACCAGTGATCACAATATGGTTAAATTCAATATCTCATCAGAAATGAGGCCCAAAGATAACCTTATTATGGTTCCAAACTTCAGCCGGGCTGATTTTGATGGTATTAGAAATGACCTCGCACAGATAAAATGGAACGTTGAGTTGGCAGGTTTAGATGCATGTGAGGCCTGGAATGTTTTCAAAGCTAGATTAAGCCAAATTCAGAATCGGCATATACCCCTCAGGCACAAACGTAACAGAACCAAGGGCAAACCAGTTTGGCTTACCCCAGAAGTAAGGAGTGCTATACAAGCTAAAAGAAGTGCATTTGGCATTTTGAAGGGATCTTCACTAGATATAAATCAGAAGGCCTACCAGAATGCAAGAAATTCAGTTAAGAAAAAGGTCAGAGCAGCTAAAAGGGCAAAGGAACTTGATTTAGCTAGACATTGTAACGCAGATAGTAAGAAGTTCTTCAGTTTTTATAAGTTCAGTACAGTTTCCAAAAATATAGGTCCATTTAAGGTAGATTATGTGTTAGTTAGCAAGGACAGTGAAATGGTTGAAGTGCTTAATGATCAGTTTCAATCTGTCTTTACTATCGAGGACCAGAGTAGTATTGCAGCACTTCAGCCTGAGCTAGAGACAGAGGAGACTATAGGAGAGCTAGGTGGCATAAGTAGTGAACTTGTTCTAGAATATCTAAAGAAAGTAAGGCCTAACAAGGCAGAAGGACCTGATGAAATCCATGCTAGACTTTTAAGAGAATCTGAAAGGGTGTTGTCGGTTCCATTAGCCATAATATTTTATAAATCACTCGCAGATAGTAAAATTCCACTTGATTGGAAAAGAGCAAATGTTGTTCCTATTCATAAAAAGGGAGATAGAAGTAAAGAGGAAAACTATAGACCGGTTAGTCTGACCTCATTAGTCTGCAAGGTGCTTGAATCAATCATCAAAGATAAGATTGTTGAATTCTTGGAGCAAAATGAACTCATCAAGGATACACAGCATGGCTTTAGGAAGGGCCGTTCTTGTTTAACTAATCTTCTGGAGTTTTTGGATGTTGCAACAGATAGCTTTGATCAGGGTAAACAGCTAGATGTAGCTTTTCTTGATTTCAGTAAAGCATTTGACAAAGTCCCCCATACAAGACTGGGGTTGCAACTTAAAATTCATGGGATCAGGGGCAAGATTCTGGATTGGATAGAAATGTGGCTTTCAGGACGCCAGCAAAGGGTTATATTGAATGGGTGCCAATCACAATGGAAGGAGGTTCTCAGTGGGGTTCCACAGGGCTCAGTCCTGGGCCCATTGCTTTTTATAATATTTGTGAATGCAATTGAGAACAGTATAGACAGCAAAGTCTTGAAATTTGCAGACGATCTAAAAGTTGTCAGGATTATTAGAGGAAAACATGATCAGGATGTTTTTCAATCAGATCTGGACAAGCTTGTTGAGTGGTCTGAAGCATGGCAGATGAAATTCAATTTGAGTAAATGTAAGATTATGCACGCTGGACGGGTTAGCAGTAAACATAGGTATGAAATGGGTGGGCAGAAAATGGAGCAGATTGAAAAGGAAAGAGATTTAGGTGTCGTGGTAAACAATAGACTATCAGCGTCAGACCAGGTTGTAGAAGCTAGGAAAAAGGCACTAGGAAAAGGCACTTTAGGAAACATTTCTGTTAAATGCTAGGGGCCATTAACAGAAATGTTTCCTACAAGAGTGAAAAGGTAATAACAAAACTGTATTGTGCATACGTTAGACCACATTTGGAGTATTGTGTACAAGCCTGGTCTCCAACATATGAGAAAGATCGCTGGTTTTTAGAAAGAGTTAAAAAAGGGCAACAAAAATGGTTAATTGTCTTGGTAGTTTACCTTAAGAAGATAGATTAAAGAAATTGGGTATGTTTTCACTTAGATATAGAAGGCTAAGAGGAGATTTAATTGAAGTCTTCAAATTTGTAAATAGTCAGCATTCTGGATATTTAAAGGGTATCTTTGAGTTCAATAGGGAACATCGAGGTAGAGGTCATCAGCATAAACTCATTATGAAACAAAGTAGGACTAGGCTACGACAGTCATTTTTCAGTAGAAGGGTTGTAGGACATTGGAATATGCTACCAGGGGATGTCGCTGATGCAGTGACACTTGCTTCCTTCAAAATTAGATTAGATAAATACTTTACAGAGAAGGGATTAGTTCATAAATACTCGTGGGATTAGCCTTCTTTTATGCAGGTAGAGTAAGGTGATTTGAAGGGGCGAGACTGGTGGAGGGGCGGGGGGGGGGGTGGTTGATGCCCAAGCAGCTGTGTCAAATTTGGCGGCGCTGCGCGCCGCCGTTTTCCCGCTATTCAGGAAAACCGGGGGGGGGGGAGGGGGGCGGAAATCACCCCCTCCCCACACACACACAGGCCGTGCGCGTGTTAAACAAAAAACAAGGTGAATAGTTCCCTAATAATTGCACTAATTGCAGCGCAAATGACATTTAGTGTGACTTGCGAACTCACCAGTAACCTCGCATATAACACAAGTTTCTTACCCCCTACACAATGACCATAATCATTTAAGGTCGTTAATTTGTGCTTCAAATTGTCCCAACACACACTCGGGTATACGATACCTGAACAGTAAGAACCAGGATCCTAGGATTGCTTTGGAGCTTGGGTGCGGAATACATCGGTACACTTGACACAAATTTGTCCAGGCGCCCTGTATGCCTTGCATGTAGGTATGCACCTGCCCTACTTAACTATTTACCTAAATAAAATGTGGATAGGGTACCTACCATGTGCCAACTTATATTCCTAAAACAGCTCTTCCTACACTGATAATGTATGCCTCAAATTTAATGGTTAAGCTTGCAGGGCCTATTTTAACATGTTAACGGGGAGGGGCAAATGCCCCCCCCCCAGTCAAGACATTTTGTCCACCCTGATTTCAGTAATTTTATGCCATTTTTCGCTTGATAGTATTAAATTAAAATACAATATACTTACTTGGTGATAAATTTATAAAAATCCAATGATAAATTCTATGATATTTCTAAGTTTTAGTATTTCCCAGCCAAAATTAGTATCTTTAAATTATTTCCGAAATAACATTAATTTCAATAGGTACCATTTAAACAATTGCTGATTAACGGCAGAGTAGGGGAGATCGGGGATTGTTGGACAAGGAACGTTGCCACAAAATTTCGCGTGAGTGTGGGGTGGGGTGTGTGGGAGAGGGGGAGGGGCAACCAGGTGGTTGCCACCCCCCCACACTCCCATAATGTTAATATTAAAGTCCTGCTAATCTTGGGGTCCGGAGGGATCTTGGGGGGCCGGCCCCCTGGCCCCTCAGGTGGCGACGCCCATGGTTGGGATAGGGGAGATATTTCAATAATGTTCCTTCCGTGGAGTATATAAGAGAAGAATCTGAATATGAGCGGCCGGCCCGGCCCGGCCCGTGGCGACGCTTTTGAGAAGCAAATATCTCTGCAACAGCACGTCCGATTGACAAGCGGGCTTCTTTGCTGAGTAGTCCCATCCCCCTACCCTGTTTGAGACCAGAGCCGACTCACGTGAGTAACTACCACTGCGCGTGGCACGTGCCGCGTGAGGGGTGTATAAAGGTGTTTTGTCGCAAAAGCTCCGCAACTGGCCGATTGTGTGGAAATTTGGTGTGTGGTTATGGATCTCTCAGCCGCCACTTTCCAACAAGTCAGGGGTGGGGTGCCTCTGCACGTACGCACGTGCGCACCCCTTTTTTGTCCCCGTACCTCAGAAACTACTTGCCCGATCGAATTGAAATTCACCATAGGTACATTTACTTCGCATTCGCTCGTTCATCGCCAACTACGGCGCCTTACTGGTTCGGTAAAAAGTTATGGAAGAAACACGACGCATGACCTCTGGGTCAATAGATTTTACCTCGTGGAGGTCGCAGGCCAAAAATGTCACATGGATCTTTGTATTTTGCAAAAGATTCGTGAGTCTGGTGAACATTGGGAAAATGTAGCCATTTCCTGGAGATTTATATGCATTTTCATGTTGCCCCAATGACCTAAAATTGAGAGGTCACAAAATCTACCTTGCCTTAGGTCATCAATATAAAAAATTATCGGAAATAGCAGAATTGTTGGTATTTGTGACCTGATTAAATCCTGTAAGATTCCAACTGATCGGTTAAACAATCTGGCTACGGCACGACCCTATATTTTTAGATGGGATCACTAGACTTGACCTGAGGAGACCCGAGGTAAAAAATTACAGGATTTTGGCAACGGATAAGCAAACAGTTCTGCCGAAAATGGCGGTGCGAAACGCCGTCGTTTTCCACTATTTCCGAAAAACCTAAGAGGGGGAGGATATTCGCCCCCTGTTGTTGCGCGTGTTAACGTTTGCCACACAGACTAACACGCGCAACAACCTAAAAATCATGGCGATGCCAATGTATGGATCTGGTGAACATTGAACATTTCCATACACCTAAGACATTGGAGTAATCAACCTTCGGTATTTTCATGCTCTGCATGCCCAATGTGCTCAACCTGCCGCACGAGTTGAATCAAATTACAACAATAATGGGGTAAGTTGAGCAATACTTGACATTTTATTTCGTGTAATTTTTGAAGTATAAACGTAAATTTTTGAAAAATAATTGGTTTTTAATTAGGAAAGGTCAATTTTCGGACCATTCCAGTCTTTTTGGGGTTCTGGCTCGACTGGCTCGCTGGATCCACTGTTGAATATTGAAGCCGTAGTTCCTATTCAATCAAAGCATTACATTTGACGCAGTATTACGGAAAAACAAATGACCTTGGACATTGTAATTGGACTTAGTTATGTAAAAGGTACAAGTACAGATAGGAGTACATTGTAGTAATGCAAAATACAATGTGCCAACAATACAATGTAATACAAAATACAAGTCTCTGTCGGAACTGGTTAATAAGCCTATGGTATGGCGTGAGTTGTTAGGCAAAAAAAACGGTTAACCCGGCATTGGCTGGGGTTTCCAGACTCCTTCCAGTGGCTGGGGGGAAGGGGGGGATTTCCCCCCTCTTGGTTTTCCTTCGAACCAATGATCGCAACGAGACACGCAAGGCGGCATTCGAAAGCTCTCAATGAGACAAATACAAAGCATACTCTAAAGTTGCAAATTGAGGTCACATGTTAGGTCACGGTCAGGTCAAAGGTCATAATCGAGGTATTTGAATGCATGGACCATACTTTCCATCCAAAGCCTTCGATTGAGAACATGATCACTCAGAGTGCTCTCAAAGGTATCGTACACATCCCGCATGAGCTAAAGTGAGATTGTTGGCAAAGATCAAAGTCAAGGACAAGTCACAAAAGGTCACTATGCGCAAAATATATACGAGACATGCAACATATGCTTTATGAGTTATGTTACATGCATAATTCGATAGTGATAGTCATTTTACCATCTGACCTCATTTAAGTAAGGTTAATGTCGAGCTCAAGTCAAGGTCAGGTCACATAAGGTCAAAACATATTGATAAATCTAAATAAAAACGCATGTTTCTAGACCAATTTTGTCTCAGAAATACAGTGCTGGAATTTATTTGTCTGTATCTGGTGACTAAATCCATAACAAACGCAATTAAAAAATATGACGTCATGAGTTACTCATACTTAGGGAACCCGGAGCCATACGTCAGTCAAAAATAAAGATATTGCTTTTAAATTTGGTTTGGGTATTTTACACATAGTTCTCAAACATATATTCAGTTTTTGTTTAATGTTAGAAAATGTTGTCACTAAATTCGCCATATCTCGATTTTTTTTCGACGAAATTGCTTCATGTTAACACATAAGTCGTACAATTGATGTAGGAGATGGTACCCGAAGTTTCACGTCCATAGCGCTATTGGTTTTCGAGATATTGCGAAAATTCGTCAGGGGGCGAAAAACGCCCCCTCCCCAGCCAATGGCGGGTTAACACACACATTCCAAATTCTGGTGGCATTTTCCATCAGAGTCATGCTTACGTGTTTTTGCCTTTGTGTGCTATGTTTGGATCTTATCTTGCCCCCCCCCCTTCGTGATTTTCCCTTAAAATAGGCCCTGTAAGCTTGTGGTAAAGCAGCAAAAATGCGTGTCGGAACTGGTTAATAAGCCCCAGCACTGGTAAAAAACGAACACTTGCCACCACCACTGATAAGTTGCCTTTCATGTCCATATCGGAAATCGAAATCCAAGTCTAAAAACATTGGTAAAGCTTTGGTAACTATATCCACCGTTCAATTATGGTTTCATCAATAACTGACCTTTCTCTTTATGATCAATGATGCACCAGTTCACACTTTTCTACCACTGCACTTCGCACTCTCTTCGCTTCACCGCTGCCCGAAACGCAATTGCACGCAAGTCGCGGGTGGCGACGCGCGTTATCAGCTGACGCGGCTTGGTTAGTTGCCATGGTAGCCGCCAAGTCCGCAAATTCGATCGTCCCGCCACGTGGTGGTTGAATGAGGAACTACAACTGGCTAAAAAAGCTGCCGCGGTAAGTTTATGATGCGTGGGTGGACATCCCGTCGTGTCCACTTAAAAATGAAGCGCGTGATTCGTGAAAGCTGTCCACTCAAGCGCACAAATATTCCGTTATTTTAAGTGGACATTTCATGTCCACATAAAAAAATGAAGTCCACCTAAGCACGTCTGAGAGTACTTTCGTGTCCACCGAACCTTAATCTAGGAAAACCTATGGAACATTTTTATTTTTGTCCTCGCCAAATCCCCATGGGGCCCGAATTTGAGGGGAAGTTCAGCCCCCCCCCCCCCGGCACGGCGAAGGTGGCACCGAGCACCGGAACGGCGCGGGTTAAGTACCAAAGGTGGCGACTAAACACGTTGGCCGCCGTCATCGATGGGACCTCCTCCGAGTATTGAAGCAGCGACTTGGCAAAACTGCAGATCCTGGGACAGCGCCGACGTTGGGCACGGCGCTGCGTACCAAACGCGTACTAATAACGTGTTCAGTCACAGCTTGCGGCGCTATCAGTGTTTTGCAGCTCTTCTTCAGAATGGACATTTTCAAATAGTTTCAGAACATTCTCCCAAGCCCTTTTCTTTCTGCATTTGAATGCCATCCCGGTTCCAAAAGCTAGTTACGTGTTTAATCGTTGCCGCAGCAGCGTATATCCTAGTCAACCTCTTCATTAGAGGTGAATAAAATACGAGCACCTGGCGATAGGAAGACATCTTTTAATCTCTTATAAGACTCTCCAGCGTGCTTTGTGAGGCACAACTTATATTTTGCTCGCGTTTTAACAACCATGTGACGACGGACAAAGCATCTGCACTATCAATTGTGACTTAAAATCCTGCTAATCTGAGGTGCCAGAGCGATCCTTGGGGCGCCGGCGCCAGCACCAGCCAGCCAGCCAGCGCCTCCCCCCCCCCCCCCTCCGGTGGCGACGCCCATGGCTGTCACTGTTACCATTATTTGTATTGTTACTGTACTGTTGAACTTCATAAATCACTTGCTGCAACAATAAAGCACGAGATTAATTCATCACACCTCCGTTTGGAAGTTCCTTGTACCCTACTTCGTAAAACAATGAGCAATAGGCCATACGCCTATAATAGAGGGACCGTGTAATCTTTGAGGCCATTGCGCAGCCTCTAAATATTAATATGTTTCCAAATAATTTTACAGGTGATGTTTGTGTTCGTAACATCACATTTTGCGGGGGCGTCCCAATACAAATTACAAACTTCGAAAAAATTGTCACCTACTGAAGAAGGAAGCCAAATTGCTTCCGAAAGCTCCCTAAATATAAAAAATAAGGGGCAAACAGAACATTTGTTAATATAAAAATGCATGATAATTTGTTTGTGCGAACAAATCACCATGTTTCAGTTTTGCGAACTAATCACCATGTTTCAGTGTTGAAACTTCCCGCACGACCTCGGATGACGGGCGCGCTTCGGGCTGCACCTCGAAAACGTGGACCGACAGGAACCACATTACATTTTTCAGCGGGGCGGTTGTTACTCTGACGTTAAACACGTAATTTGCGAGACCCAGGCAAAGCAGGGCATCACGGAGATCGGCTGCCTCTAGCAGCGTGTCACCGTCGAGAAGCAGTCGAGCGTGGTCTTCTTCTTCGACAATGCAGAAGGTCCTTCCGAATGTAGTCTCCCTCCCGTAGGGTGGCGTCCGCCTGGAGCACGCGGAGTAGTGTCTCCACCCCCATCTCTGAAAGAATCACAAATTTGTTGCTGCACACACTCTTCAAAAATGCACCTGGTACTGGGCAATTCTTAGGAAAGGCTAAAAATTTACGCTCTACGCCGTAAATCTTCAATTATTTGGAAAATTGGCACGCAGGGTTATTCTGGGGCATATCATTAATTGTTATGCTTATTTAGGATTAGTAGGGTTATTATAATAGAGCCATGTTTCCATTACTATGAGAGGCAGTAACTTTCGTTTCGTTTGGGGCCCTAATTTTTGACCATAACTTTTGAAGGAACCAACTGGCATGCACGAATTTTACACAATGGATATTTCAGACCCTGCGCCTATTTGTAGTATTAATGTTGGTTAATGTCAAATGCAAATTTAGGGCACTCGCCATTCACTCGTAATGTTAAAACTCTCGCACGGAATTTAATCGGTGGGTAGAGGCTATCGTGAAAGGTTGGAGCTATACTCTGACGTTCAATTGATTTATAATGAGGTCACGTGACGACCTGATCTTGGGTCACCGATATACAAACAAAAAACAGATATATGAATTGTAGGTACTTATTAGGGTGGTCCTTAAACTCGGAAGTTGGAATTTGCTACCTCCCAACCCGGGGATTTGTTCCATCACTAAAAAACCTCTGGGTAAATTTGTTTTGAAATCGAATAATAATTTCCCGGTGCTCAACGACCTGGAAGTTTTGCCAAATTGTCATAGTGTATGTGTAGTCTGCGGTTGGGTGGGGGTCAGCGGGGCCAGGTTAGGTGGGAGTCAGCGGGGCCAGGTTAGGTGGGGCCCGTGGGGGTCAGCGGGGCCAGGTTAGGTGGGGCCCGTGGGGGTCAGCGGGGCCAGGTTAGGTGGGGGTCAGCGGGGCCAGGTTAGGTGGGAGTCAGCGGGCCAGGCTAGGTGGAGTGAGCGGGGCCAGGCTAGGTGGAGTGAGCGGGGCCAGGCTAGGTGGAGTGAGCGGGGCCAGGCTAGGTGGGAGCCAGCGGGGCCAGGTTAGGTGGAGTGAGCGGGGCCAGGTTAGGTGGGAGTCAGCGGGGCCAGGTTAGGTGGGAGTCAGCAGGGCCAGGTTAGGTGGGAGTCAGCGGGGCCAGGTTAGGTGGGAGTCAGCGGGGCCAGGTTAGGTGGGAGTCAGCAGGGCCAGGTTAGGTGGGAGTCAGCGGGGCCAGCGGGGCCAGGTTAGGTGGGAGTCAGCGGGGCCAGGTTAGGTGGGAGTCAGCGGGGCCAGGTTAGGTGGGAGTCAGCGGGGCCAGGTTAGGTGGAGTGAGTGGGGCCAGGCTAGGTCGGAGTCAGCGGGGCCAGGTTAGGTGGGAGTGGTGGAAACTGTGACGTCATTGGACAGGGTGGACACGTTACGGAGATAGACATGACACCCCCCCCCCCCGAGTGCCAGGAACTAGGATGGTTTCGTCATGCAGAATTGGTTGGTAATTTGGATTCTGGAAACTGGGTTAGACACGGCAAGACATCGGTTAAAACAGTTGCAAAAAGAAGGAGAATCAAAAGGGTCGCTTGGTCGGACGATACTTAGCCTTCGAAACACTTAGATTACACCTTGGCTTTATTCACAGCCTAAAACAACGTACCCAGACGGGGTAGCCGGAATGAGAAGTGGGCGGAAGCAACAATGCCAGATATGCAAACAGAAAACAAAAACATTTTAAGATATGACACATTAAATGGTACAAAAGTAAACAACGAACGACGAACTAAAAATGTAAAATGCGCGACAATAAAATAACGATACAAAAGGAAGCAGGTTCATTTACGTCCATTACCGAAATGCCGTATTTACGTTCATTACCGAAAGGCGTACAAAAACAAAACAAAAAACAAAAAGACTTGTGATAACGATCAGCGGATTGTCGGGCTCACACTAAAAGCTCGAGTTTTCGCAGCAGTTGACCGCCAGGGTGTAATCAGGTGTAATGACGTCGCAAGCAAATGGTCAAATAACTGTCGAGGCAAACAAGGGCCTGTTCCAGTGGCGCCTCTAACCAACTCCAAGTTGCTCCAACTTGCAACTGTCTGTGTATAAGGATAGGACATTTGCAAGTTGGAGGAGGTTAGAGGCAGGGTGATAGAGGACATTAGAGGCGCCACTGGAACAGGCCCCAAGAGTACCAGTTAGAGCAACACCCCACCAGTAACTGTTGGCAGCACTCGGGCGTTGGGCGTTAAAACCTAACACACCATAGGGTTCCCATGTTAAATCGATGATTCCAGACAAGGCTGCAGCTTGTAACCTATGGTACATATTTTAAATCCAACTTCTGGACCAGAGAGCTACAAGCCTTCATTGGTGGATCCAGAATGGGTGGTTTGGGGGGGAATTCCAGTCTCACACAATTCTGAAAACTCATCGGATTTCGCATGCTTATGCATTGATAGCTGATTTAAAGCTAACTTTCCTTTGAAAAAGTGGCTTAGATTGTCTTCAATATCAGGAAATGTGTCAATTTTGCGCCGATTTCAGGCGGTTGGGGTAATTGCTAATTTTACCCAACCGTCGATCCCCTGCAAGCCTTGGCTACAAAGTTTCTATTTACTATTTTTCAATATTCAGGACGCAAAGGAGTTAAATGGGCTTGGGCGTTAACCATTGCCAGAACGACCGCTGACCGCTTCCAAATGCTACTACAGGTGCTGAAATATACACTGCTTTGACTACTACTTTGTATATTTGCTGGAATTGAATTCAATAAATAAAGATATAATATATGGAAATACAAGTATTGATAGCAAACAATACCTTTACCCTCCTACTTTAGACACAAGACAATTAGACCCTTAGTCCCAAGAGGATGTGGTTATTGAATACTGACCCATAAACAAACAAACAGCCATAACATGAAGTCGGACATTATGATGTGTTCGGCATTATATTTAATAGCTGACTGACAAGTTTGATATTTTGACAATCGGTAATCTTTTGACTGATTTAATCAAAAGATTTAACGATTCTTATTGATTCAAGTACACTGGGTAAATTGTGCAAATACATGCAGTTCCGGTGGCTACATTAATTTATACTGAAATACTATTGCTGTAACAATGCTTTAATGATCATACTCGTAATATGTAGGTTTCCATTTATTGACTTGACATAAATTCACCACATATATTTAAATGCTTAATCAAACGTGAATCAATTACAATATTTGTTTTGATTCTTTGAATCTGAAAGAATAAATTCACAAAATTGTATCTGTGAATCAAACAGTGATTGAATCATTCAGATTCCAAAATGAATCATGATTGAATCATTCCAAAAAAGTTAAATCAATAACCAGTCTGGGTCTGTAAAGGTTTGGTCATATGTTCCATTTTTAGCAGGCTCCTGCTAAAAATGGGAACGCAACTTGCTATTTTTGGGAACGCTAAATCATGTATATAACTGCCTTTTCTGCTTTTAGGAAACATGTAGATGAAATAATATCACCAAAGATGACAATTTCGGTGACCTAAGAGGTCATTAACTGGCCCAGACCAAATATCGGTATATTGCCAGATAGCTAATACATATTGCACATACAGGTATCGCAGTGGCCGGAGGTTTGATCTCTAAAATGAACAATTATCAAATAAACGAAAACGAATGAAAAGGTGCCCGAACAATATACCCACATTTATCTTCAAGCAGACACAATTCACAACGCGATGCAGCGATAACAATAACAGCAAACCATATTTTATCTACCGTGCCAGCAAACCCCATGCGGTAGATACAATACCCACCCCAGCAACGCCCCACACCGACAGCAATATGGCGGCCGCCAAAGGTTGTGTTTTGCCTGGGGTGGTAGGAGGGTCGCTTGGGCGTATACCCCCGGACGACCACCCCCCCCCCCCCCCGGTTTGGCTACCCTCAGCCGACCCATCTACCACCATGGCCTTACCACGTCCTTACGACCCCGTCAATATATAAGGACCTTTTAATCTTTCACGGACTTTCCAGCCAACTCTCAAAATTATAATTTAAGACAACTATTTTTAATCGTCAATTAGAGGCCCACCCCGAATCCTCGTAATACAAATATTGTTTGTTTGATTTCGATGTCCGCGGAGGAACCGCCGCGCGCGCGCATTTTGAACCCAACGATATTTTTGCCCCAGACGACCCACCTACCACCCCGCTGCTATGGCCTAACGACCCCGACCACCCACTGTAGTCGAAGGGTA
>JAXIVJ010001770.1:5000-127573 GCA_036785665.1 Chirona hameri
CTCTACCAGAGAACAAAATCATATGCTCAATACACTGCAAATTGACTATTGTGAAACAATCATTAATATACTGCCCCAATCACCATTCAGACAGGTTATCTGGAATTTCAACTGCAATGTCATATGTTAGTACAGGTCAAGGTCAGTCATTATAATAAAGAGTACAGCTGCAAAATAATGTCAAGCATCAACAAAACACCAGCACGGAACAGTGTAAGTTCTGCAAGATTTGACAATCATTATCTACCATGGTAATCAATGCTAGGTAAAGTCTACTACCAGGCAAGTATTGTACCAATCAATGCCAATGATCACATGCTCCAGCTAGCTTATCAGTTAATTGACATGATTTTAGCTCAATATAAATTAATATCTACTCAAATCTAGACCACAAACAAAGGACTGCAAAACTGTGTTGGGTGATTCTAATGTATATGTGAGTGGGAATAAGCAAACTAAGGAATACAATAAGAAACAATAACAATAACAATATACAACAATAAGTTTTACAACAATACAACAATAAGTTTGTATTTGGAAAGACAAGATGAGACAAATGTGAATAAGAAAAGGAATCAACATTTTGTTCAACAATCCTTTGGATCCCTGGTCACAGTCATATCACTGGAAATGTAATCGCTGATGCCCAAGCAAGAGAGGCTGTGACCTTGCATATAATATGAGAAACCCAACTAGGGCACAAATACAAAATGTCTACTCTGTGTTGCCATCCAAACCATTTTCAACAAATTTGTGACCAATTATAGACAGAACACAGCTCTTAAAGGGATCAAAGAAACAGCAGAGAGCTGGGCAACTAGTAAAAGAAGTAACAGATGTGAAGAAATTGTTCTTTGTCGTCTCCGATTGGGACATACCAGATATACTCACTCTTATATCCTTGATAGATCTGAGGCCCGACTGTGTGAACTGTCAATGTCCACAGTCCATACAACATCTACTACTGGAGTGTCCGGTTTAAGGGGAACAGAGAAGAAACCTCACTGATATTTGCCAAAGGCATGGGATACCTCTCAATCTCAAATCACTACTCGGCAACAAATACCCTATCATCAAGGAAATGTTCAAGTTCTTGCGAGACAGTGATTTCATGAAATTACTGTGATCTATGTTAGCTCTGCTGTTATGATTACCTTATGTTGATATATGAACTGTGGTTTCTAAGTTGAAACATACTAACTGATAACTAACAATATATATTTTCCTAGACTGATCCACGGCAATACCTTTCCTATTCCTTTATACTGCTTAGTATACCTACTTGATTTCCAACCAAAGAAGACTGCAAGATGAATACGGAAACGACACGCTGAAAACCAGACGGACGCTTGAGCCCGAGGCTATGCGCCCTAACTATATATACACCCAGGGCAATAGAACACTATATACACCTATCTATATATGACCTTGCCTTCAATCAGGGGGGTGTCATGGCTATCTCCGTAAGTCCTCTATCACCCTGCTCCGTAACGTGTCCACCCTGTCCCATGGCGTCATTTGACAGCTCGATTTCCACCAATGGGGTGGCCGAATCGGGAGAAGCGTATTTACTTTCGTAGACCGTCTCGTGGCACTTTTCGGTCTACCAAAAGAATTACGCCTTCGACCAGGCGCGACCACCATGTTTATATACGGTGGCGCATTCGTCACTCAGCGATCTTCACCATAATTGTAGGTAAAAAAGTGTAATCCAGATGTAAAAATACTTTCACCTGATAGATACTACTACAAAGTATCCTCAAGTCACCTTACTTCATCAACAACCAGGTGAAATAATACAAAATTCGCACTTCAACCCAAAACAGCACCCAGCGACAGTTCCCCGTTGCCAAAATCCAAACATTGCCTTATATGGGCATGGGCCTCGCTCGGTTGCATGCCTCGCTTTGACATCGTCTAGCGGCTCACCCTTGCAATTTAGGAAAAAATGTCCCAAAAGCGAGCTGTAGAGGACGTTTCAATCTATCATTTAGTGCTCAATTGATCCCTCTGGCACTTAAGGTATGCAAATGGTAGGACGCGAAAGTAGGCCGATTTAACACTATTTGAATAGGGATCGTGTGACGTCACGTACCCGTGACATCACGCATTTCGCTGCCTACCCCGGACGGGTCTACCCAGCCCCCACCAGTAACGGTTGGCAGCACTCGGGCGTTTGGGCGTTAAAAACCTACTACACCATAGGGTTCCCATGTTAAATCGATGATTTTCAGACGAAGCTGGCTCGTAACCTATGGTACATATTTTAAATCTGACTTCTAGAACAGATAGATACAAGCCTTAGCTACAACATTTTTATTTATCATTTTTCGATATTCCGGGTTTAAAGGAGTGAAATGGGCTTGGGGGTTAAAAAATGTCGGAACGACCGCTGATCGCTTCCAAATTCCACTACAGTACTGCAATATACACTACTTCGACTACTACTTCGTAGTAGAATTTAATATGATCGCTTCCAAATGCTACTATATGTACTGTAAATACACTACTTTGTCTACTACTTCGTATATTTGCTGGCGTTTAATTCAATAAATAAAGATGTAATCTATGGAAATAGAAGTTATTGATAGCAAACAATACCATTAATTTATAATAGACAAAAGTATTACGATACAAATTATATATTGTCTAATTCATTTGGGCGTTACATTCCTTACTGTTCTACCCGTTGTTCTATTACCCTGGGTCTACCTAGTCTCTATGGCCTTGGCCTTCAATATACCCTGGCCTTGCTATACACTCTCATCACAGTTAACGTTAGATACAGGGGGTGACTCCGCTTGAGCGCCGTATAGGTCCTCAACGGAGAGGATTTGGTAGCGTCACGTGACATGACGTAGCGTGGGCTTGAAGTTTTCCCTTCACCATTGACTTAACACGTAAACTGAGCCAACTTATGACCAAAAAATTTCGGTCATCGGGTGGTAAATATAATGTGTTTTTGGCACAGCTGTTAAGTTCATTTTATTCTGTTTAAGAGAATGCCCACTTTTAAGCCTCAAGAGTGTCTGAAATGCGCCTAAATATTGGCCAAAGGTATGCATGTAAACCCTCGCCCTGGTGGTGTGGGGGTCATTTTGAACCCCCCACCCCTGAGTTTCTCGGGAATAACGAGAAAACGGCGCTGTGCAGCGCCACCAAATTTGGCACAGCTATTCGGACATCAATTATCCACATTTCGTGAAAGTTTTAACTGCAGGTCATCTCAGGTCAGGTCACCAGGTCACGTCAAGTGATCTTATCTCCCAAAATGTTTGTGGTCATGCCATAGCCAGTGTTTGTCCGAGAGATTTGAAACTTTCAGGATTGCATAAGGCCTACAATTCGTATATCTCGGATTTGTTGTATCGGTGACCTAAGGTCAGGTCAATTTCGTGACCTCCCATTATAAGTAAATGGGAAAATATACAAATGCTTCCTATTCAGAAAAAAAATGCATTAGATCAGGCCAATTCTTTAATAATCATACTATTTTAGCTCATTATTGATGACCTGGGTGCAATTGTTGCTCTGTGACATCTGCAAGGTGAGCTGAGGTCATCTCAGGTCACCAACATTTTTTGCCAATAACTCTTGATATAATAAAGATAGAGACGTGCAAACGACACCACTGTGTTTTCTCGTCGAGTCGCGTCGCCCCATATGCAACATCACCTACCTTGGTCACCAAATGACCTTGACCTGAGGTCAAATTTTGATGTTGATCTAACTAGGTCACCATTATTATGGTTCGAAGCGCCTTGACGAGACAAACACGATAGTGTTAAAATCATTGTTATATATCTAACCAATACAACGGTATTTATGAAAGCGTTTTGGGAAAACAATGCCCACATGACCTTTGGTGACCTCTGGGGCCTAAACTATTGACCTGAGCTTTTGTTAATTTGATAACACTCAGGCGATTTAATTTTTCATGAGCTTTCGGTTGCCTGTTCCGTTCGTTCCTAGCTATCATAGTTTCCAAGATATTTTTTTTTGGGGGGGGGGGGTTTCTGTAGCAAAGTCCTATACTTGGAAAATTTGACTTTTGGTGACCTCATTATTGACCTGAGCCAAAGCATACCTGAAGTAACGTCGAATGGCCTTGTTAAAGGAAATAGTTCACCTTCAACATGGGATTTTGAACTGAAATAGCAGTTTTGTAGCCCGTGTTGAGAAATCCTTATCTGCAACTTTTCTTGGCTGAAAAGACTCTCCAGCCGAAGATATTTGACTTTTTGGCGAAGGAATGCGGCGCATATATGATATACCGTACCGTCTGAGAGTGCCAGCACTGGTCTGAGCATGCGCAGACCAATAACGCACACCATAACATTAATAATTTACGACCTTCTGTCCTGAATTGGCGCGATGTAGGACCATTTTTGAAAAGAAAAAAAGAAACTGTATTAAAAAATATAATACAATCGTGTTCTGAAAATTTTCCGAAGGTGAACTATTTCCTTTAAGAGCTTTCAAACGCTTTGTTCGCATCTTTCTAGCCCTTTATTTTTTCTAGTTACAGGCAGACTGGTTATTGATTCAACTTTTTTGGAACGATTCAATCATGATTCATTTTGGAATCTGAATGATCCAATCACCGTTGGATTCACTATTTTTTAGAATTGTTTCTTTCCGATTGAAAGAATAAAAAATATATTTTAATTGATTCACGTTTCATTCAACATTTAAATATTTGTGGTGAATGTATGTCAAATAAATACAAATTGAAACATACATATATATGATCATTAAAACATTGTTACAGCAATACTATTTCAGTATAAATAAATGTAGCCACTGGGACTGCAATCTGCATGTATTTGCACAACTTACCAGTGTACTTGAATAGTTAAGAATCGTTAAATCTTTTGATTCAATCAGCCTTGATTTGATGCAGAGTTGTATCCAATCACGATTCATGAACCAAAAGATCTGGTGGTGAATATTTTTTTTTCTCAAGGAATTTTGATTGAACAAGTCTAATCGATTGAATCAGTGTCAAATAAATAACCAGTCTGGTTAGAGGGGGTCATTTACCCCCCCCCCCCACCACCACCACCACAACAATATAATGAACACATTATGTTGTGTTCCTGAGGAATAGGGTACTATGTAGGAGCACATTCACATTCACAAACACATACACATTCATTATATTCATTCAAACACATACACATGCATGTGGATTGTAGGTGGGAACACATTCACATACACATTCATTCTATTCATTCAAACACATACACATTCACAACACACATACACATTCCTACCTCTCCCCCCCCCCCCCCACTAACATAATGGACTAAATACTGACATTGGCATATCATAGCATACAAATGTCCATAGTAGATGTTTACCAGCACTAATAAGCACCAAACATGCATAAACGTGGAGTGGAAAGATCAGAATGGAGAATATCACATCAGTAATGATTTGAGTAGCAGCTAGTACATGTTTGTAAGCAATATGAAAATCACAATGGCTCAAATCACAGATGCTCAAAATGGTTGATGAATGTGGATAGGTGTTGGTGTCAGAATGTAAGTGCCGGAGTGGCACTTGGCAGTAAATGGTAGTCATAGCACACATTAATTGCAACCAAGATAATATGTTAACTGATAATCTCCTTATATACAGGAATAAAAAACTAAGGATAGCTTAAATCCTCCTCAAATATATTATAGAATCGTTATCCTATCCACCCAAGGATGTGCTCAAGCTAATATTGTGTATCATACTTGATACAATAATAGGCACAATATCAGAAAAAGTATTGATGTTTTCTTCTTCTTCATACACTATTTAGCCGCCCGAGTGTTTCAAGAATAAACAGTCAACTCATCATATTAATTTATTGACCAAGACACGCTTCATAATTCATATTGATACTAATTCAGTTGGTCATTAAGAATAGGACATACAAAACAATAGATGATTGACACTGCAAACATACATTCAAAGTTAATTCACATCACATGATATTGTTTCACCTATTAGTCTCCTAAGAGGCATCAGGCAAAGCAATCACATGTTAGACATCTAATTTATGTATTGAGAAAAACAAAATGAAGCAATTTCAGATAGTTATTTTTCCAGTCTTTGCCCTTCGGATTCATAAGTGCTGACTTCAAGCACTGCAGTTTCAAGCGTAATTCTTGTTTTCTTGTCTATATTATCTTTAATACTCCTTGCACCTTCCCAACTGGGTATAGTTCCACATTCATGAATCATGACTATGTTTCACTATTGTTTTGGGTTTGATATTGAAATTATTTCCTGTGCTCTATTAGCCTGGTGTTCAAACTTCTTCCAACTTCCAGTTTCACCATATGGCTTTGTACATCTCTTGCATGGTATCTTGTAGACAAGCCTGTGATCATGTTGCTTTCTTTTATAATTTATCCTGTTCTTCACAGTCTCACTTGTTAGTTGTTACCTACTATCACATTAGCATGTTTCAGAAAATGTGCAATCGTATCAACATGTCTGGATTGCAGAACAACTGGATGGCTAAGTATCAATACGAACCGCGTCTTGGTTAATAAATTATCATGAGGATTTGACTGTGTATATGAACGTTAACAATTTCAAGAAGTTAGCATGAATTAATTCAAGCAGCGCAACCTCGCCCCCACACCGCAAGACACGCTCCCCGAGCGTATGGCAAAACACAGGTAAACAACGCAGTTTAACAAACGTCTCTCCAGCGCCAGAAATGTCTCATGATATTACTGCCATTTATTGGGCTTGATTCAAACCTCCGACCTACCTGTTAGTTATTGTTATCTTGGTATAGGTCGCCTCGTCGGTGAAAAAACGTGAGTTGACGTCACTGGCGGCAGAGCGCGGCACCAATCAAATTGCAATATTCCAGCTAGCAATATCGCAAAAATAGTCTGCTGGTGGCTTGTTGCGTGCTTTCCCCTCTTAGTAGCTATTGGTACTAAAAACCTCGAGGACGTGTTGGTTGGGTAAGGACACGAGCCATTTGACCTTGAACTCGGCAGACCGCCGGATGACGTGAATAGCGGTGGCCGGCTCCTTCGTCGGCACCGCGCTCAAGCGCATAGCTGTAACTCGTAAAGGACAAATAATATTGCGCTATAGAGGCATATTTTCGGAATCAACGCATCGAGGAAGCCCTGTATGCAAAATTTGGGGCAAATCAAGACACCTCGGAATGTCACACTACCAGTGTGATATCTGATGCTGCAAATTTGACGAACGTCAGCCATCGAAACCCGCACAAATCAATTTCGATATTGATAAATTTTGGGTAACACCATAGATCACGCTGAAAATCTCCATACAGATAGATCTCTACGCGCTGATTACGAAAATCATAATGGCTAAGAGGTACATCAAATTGTTTTGAGTTATACCTATTTCAAAATTTCGAAACTTTTTAGGTTAAAGGAAATAGTTCACCTTCAACATGGGATTTTGAACTGAAATAGCAGTTTTGTAGCCCGTGTTGAGAAATCCTTATCTGCAACTTTTCTTGGCTGAAAAGACTCTCCAGCCGAAGATATTTGACTTTTTGGCGAAGGAATGCGGCGCATATATCATATACCGTACCATCTGAGAGTGCCAGCACTGCATTGAGCATGCGCAGACCAATAACGCACACCATAACATTAATAATTTACGACCTTCTGTCCTGAATTAGCGCGATGTAGGACCATTTTTGAAAAGAAAAAAAGAAACTGTATTAAAAAATATAATGAAATCGTGTTCTGAAAAATGTTCCGAAGGTGAACTATTTCCTTTAAACTCCAGTTTAATATTTTAGTTTTATTTACGCCATAGATCACGTTGAAAACGTGCAACCAATTTTTTGACAAGCTGGGTTCACAAATCACCATATCTAAGAGGTACACATATTCGTTCTTGAGTTATAGCTATTAGTTATAGCTCTTAGCTATTATTATTTTCACAATCAGCGCGTCGATATTTATCTTTATGATGATTTTCAGCGTCATCTATGGTGTCAATATTTTGTCTTAGTTTGGTTGTTAACATGTATAACTCAAAAACGGTTACGTGTACGGCATGTACGGTGGTTTTTGGACTTAGCTTGTCAAAATGTATTTGTGTGCACGTTTGCAACGTCATCTATGGTGTAAATGAAAACTAAAATATGAAACTGGAGTTTAAAATAAAACAAATCGACATTTTGTAATAGGTATACCTCAAAAACGATTTGATGTACCCCTTAGCTATTATGGTTTTCATAACCAGCGCGTCGAGATCTATCTGTATGATTATTTTCAGCGTGATCTATATGGTGTCAATATTTTGCCTTAGTTTGGTTAATGTATAACTCAAAAATGGTTAAGTGTACCTCTTAGATATGGTGATTTTTGTTTACTCAGCTTGTCAAAATGTATTTGTGTGCACGTTTTCAACGTGATCTATGATGTGAATAAGAACTAAAATATGAAACTGGAGTTATAACTAAAAAGTTTCGAAATTTTGAAGTTCGTATTACTCAAAAACAATTTCATCTACCTCTTAGCCATTATGATTTTCGTAATCAGCGTGTCGAGATCTATATATATGGTGATTTTCGGCGTGATCTATGGTGTTACCCAACACTTCTCACATTTTTTAATTCATATAACTGAAAAACGGTTCGGCGTACCTTTTAGGTATTATGATTTTCGTAATCAGCGCGTTGAGATCTATCTGTATGGTGATTTTCAGCGTGATCTATGATGTCCCCCATTTTTTTTGCAATTTTGAAATTGGTATAACTCAAAAACAGTTTGTTATGCCTCTTAGGTAATATTATTTTTTAATCAGCGCGTCGACATCTATCCGCAAGTTTGTTTTTCAGCGTGATCTATGGTGTCAATTATTTGTCTTAGTTTGGTTGTTAACATAGATAACTCAAAAATGGTTAAGTGTACCTCTTAGATATGGTGATTTTTGGACTCAACTTGTAAAAATTTATTTGTGTGCACGTTTTCAACGTGCACGTGTATGGTGCAACGTGTATGGTGTGCATAAAAACTAAAGTATGAAACTGCAGTTTTAAATAAAAGGTTTCGAATTTTGAAATTGGTATAACTGAAAAACGGTTTTATTTACCTCTTAGGTACTATGATTTTCATAATTAGCGCATCAAGATATATCTGTATGCTGATTTTTAGCGTGATCTATGGTGTCAATATTTTGTATTAGTTTGGTTTTTAACATGTATAACTCCTAAACGGTTTAGTGTACGTCTTAGATATGGTGATTTTTGGACTCAGCTTGCCAAAATGTATTTGTGTGCACGTTTTTAACGTGATTTATGGTGTAAATTAAAACTAAAATATGAAACTGGAGTTTTAAGTAAAAAGTTTCGAAATTTTGAAATTTGTATAACTAAAAAACGATTCAGTGTATCTCTTAGCTATTATGATTTTGTAATCAGCGCGTCGAGATCTATCTGTATGGTGATTTTCAGCGTGATCTATGGTGTCATCATTATTTCCCTCGAAATTTTTAAATAAGATAACTCAAAAACGGTTCGATGAAATTTTGTAATAGGTATAACTCAAAAACCATCTATCTTGGCTATCATCATTTTCGTAATCAGCGCGTCGAGATCTACAGTATAACGATTTTGAGCTTGCTCTATGGTGTTACCCAAAATTTTCGGAATTTCGAAATTGGTATAACTCAAAAACGGTTTAGTTTACCTCTTAGCTATTTATATCTTCGTAATCAGCGCGTCAATATCTATCTTTGTAGTGATTTTCAGCGTGATCTATGGTGCCATCCAAAGTTTCTCGAAAATTGGAAATTGATATAACTAAAAAACAGTTCGATATACCTCTTAGCTATTATTATTTTGGTAATCAGCACGTCGAGATCCATCTGTATGGTGATTTTTAGCGTGATCTATGGTGTCAACGAAAACGAAAATATAAATTTACAGTTTTATATTAATATGAATCTGGTTTGACGCTGGTGTCATAGAATACCTATTAATACCTATTAAAGCACCTTGAGAATACCCTGCACTAATGTGTACCAAAGCAAAGCTGTACATCAAAGTTGAATATTGAAGAGGTACCTAACGTGAAATGTTATGAGAGTGTATAGGAACAAAAGGTTGATTCCTTTTCTTATTTACATTTGTCTCATCTTGTCTTTCCAAATACAGCCCTGTTTTTTTATTGTATTCTTTAGTTTGGTAACTCCCACTCACAGATCAAATTAGAATCACCCAACACAGTTTTACAGTCCTTTGTTTGTGGTCTAGATTTGAGTAGATATTAATTTATATTGAGCTAAAATCATGTAAATTAACTGATAAGCTAGCTGGAACATGTGATCATTGGCATTGATTGGTACAATATTTTGGTAGTAGACTACCTAGCATTGATTACCATGTTAAATAATGATTGACAAATCTGGCAGAACTTGCACTGTTCCGTGCTGGTGTTGTGTTGATGCTTGATGACATTATTTTGCAGCTGTACTGTTTATTAGAATGACTGACCTTGACCTGTACTAACATATGACATTCCAGTTGAAATTCCAGATAACCTGTCTGAATGGTGATTGGGGCAGTAGATTAATGATTGTTTCACAATAGTCAATTTGCAGTGTATTGAGCATATGATTTTGTTCTCTGGTAGAGTTTGTATGTTATTATTTTTACTTGATATTGTTGATAACAATGTTTCTGCCAAATATAACTTACCTTGGTACCTTAGTCCTTGTATCCTCCATTAAAGGAAATAGTTCAACTTGGAAATTTTTCCCAAACAAGATTGTATTATGTTTTTGTATTTTATATTGTCAAAAATGGCATTATATCATGCCGATTCAGGACAGAAGGGCGTACATGATTATTATCAAAACTATATGCATACTCTCTGGGTCAGAGTCCTGACGTCAAGCGAATGTAAATAAAGTGGTTCAGCCAATCAGATTTGAAAGTAGTCATGTAAGGGTAGACTTGCATTAGAGATGTGCCAACCAGCGGACGCCGGTTTGCTTGCTGATGGTATAGCCTCTGCCCGGGCTAGATCCAGCACCACATTATTTTGCCAGCACCGCATTCCTTCACCAAAAAATCAAATATATTTGGCTGGGGAGTCAAGGAAACTTGCTGATAGGGGTTTCCCAACATGGGCTACAAAACTGCTATCTCAGATTAAAACTAATGTTGAGGGTGAACTATTTCCTTTAACCCTCACATGGGTAAGGGGGGGTGGATGCCACCCCCTCGGTTTTTCTGGAATAACTTGTGTATTTTCAAACCGATTTCGATGGAACTTTCAGTACCCTACTTTTGACAAATTTCACACATACTCTGAACATTTTTAATTTCTAACCCACATGTCCTGTGGCCTATGACCTGTTTCTCAAGGTCATGTCAGGCGCAACTTGAGTCCTGCAGTATCAATGCTTGTAACTTGTGCAGTTTCCAAGTGTTTGTTGTTCATGAGCATATGTACAGCTGTTTCCAGATTACAGTTGTGGTTTCCACTGATATTGTGGCCTCGATTGACCTTTTCAGAGGTCAACTGAGGTCATTGACCTCCAATGACCTTAGATGACTTTTTGGGCTTCTGGCGGTTTCTAGGACATTTTGTGACACTGATTTCAAATTTGGGATCCATTTTACATAACTATATGTTCCACTGGAATCATGCACTTCCACAGGTCAACCGAGGTCACCGGCCTCAGTCATCAGATGACCTGACAGGACCTTTTTGGAATTTGTCAGTTTGTAGGACATTTTGTGATGCTGATTACGAATTTGGCACTCATTAAGCATTATGATATGCTCATACACGATTCTAGCTGGATACAATTCCATTTATACACATTACAATTTTGATGACTTTTGGGTCATTGACATGACCTCAGAGGTCACCTAATAACCCAAGACCTTAAAATTAGGTATCAGCGGCTTCCTCTCGTCACAAGCAACACGCTCGTCTTTGTCCCGAAGTTCTAGCTCAATTAGGAGTGAAACGCTAAGGGGAGGGGAGGGTCGTACCCCCCCCCCCTCTACCCGAACACATAGTGATTTTGCCCTACTCGGGCGAGGGTTAAAGGAACTGTCTCACTTTAATATTAGTTTTGAGTTTAGATAGCCATGTTGTTGGATTTGCATTGAAATTAAGTAGTATAGCAGTTGAAACAACCAGATAGGTCTAACCAAAAATAAATTTGAGGTTGGTCTTCACAATTGTAACGAATAAGCCCCATGTGTGTTTGATAGGGCCTTAAAGCCGATGACGTCACCTCTCTTTATCAAATGGTGATGATAGTCTACTTGTTTTGAGGTTAGACTTGGAGATATTTGCTCGTTTCATTTCTCTATCGCTGGGTGGTGGATCGGTGATGGTTGTGTGCTGTGGTTATATAAAGTATAATGCAATTTTCAAACGATGCCAAAGATTCGAAGTGTGGTATGTGGAGCTCTCAGTGAAAGGATTTCGGTGTTCAGGTGAGTGCCACACTTATACCTGGTACCACCTACGTATGCGGTATAATAGGAATCTACAGTCAATTTGTGGCACTGATTCTCTGTTATAAAATAGATAATTATGTTGTGGTCAAGGCCTTATATATCTTACATGGCCTTACAGGTTGTGGTACTTGTTTTTGAAAATCACATCAAGAGCAGGGGTGGAGAATCGTTTCAGAAAAAGTGTGTGGCCATGGGGTATTGTAGTACTATTTTGTGTTGCCTGATAACATGCTCAAATGTAGTCACACTACACAAATAAATGATGTTATATCGATATAGTGTGGTACCGCCACACAAACTTGAACTTTGAAGTAGGTGTGGTATTGGCCACACGTGCTTTCACTTCAATAAATGAGTACCTAGGTGTCCACAAATATTATTATAGCTAAATAAGTATATCCAAATGCCTTTTATGTTGAATAATGCTGTGGTGTTTTATTTGAAATATCACAACATTATTATGACCCGCTCATAATTAATCTCAATTGTCATAGATGCAAATGAATATGATGAGAAATCTAGGTTAGAGGTAGGCAATTTTCCTTTCCTCATTTATAATTTGTCCTCTATTGTAATGCTAATCCACAGCAGGGGGTTTAGGGGGCCCAGTCAGTAATATTTGACTAAGGTACCTACCTGGGTAATACCTGAGCAGTCGTCACATTCATGCACCAAGGTTAAAGATAAAGAGACTATCCCACCTTAACATTATATTTGAGTTGAGATAGCCATATTGATGGCTTGGCATTGAAATTAAGTATGGTAGCAGTTAAAACAATCACAATGATCTAGTCAAAAAGATATTCGAGTTTGATTTTGACATCTGTAAAAAATAAGGCCCATGTGTATTTGAATAGGGCCGCTAAACCGACAGCGTCGCTCACTTTACCCAGCTGGTAATGATAGTCGACTTGTTTTAGGGTCGGTCAGCCTTGGAATATTTTCGTCTTTCATTTCTCGATCTCCGGGTGGTTCGCAATCTAGACACCGGTGGTTCATTTTTTCTACGCAATAGATGTCGCCAAAAAAAAATCATACATTTGGCAGCACAAAGGATTTCCCTGTTATTAAAAAATATGTCACCAACCGAACTTTCCGCTTAAAACTAAAAGTTGAATATCTTCCAAGATAAACACTTTTTTCGGAAAAAAGTTCACGAACATGTTTAGCTGACTTCGCCTGACATGTAGACATACAATTAAGTGTGATTCGATAACTTTCAAAAAGGTGGGACAGTCCCTTTAAGGAAGTGAGACGGGTGGTGTGCTGCTCGATTTATGACATCAACTGCTCGTATCGTTCAACATCGATTATACATTTACAATCTCTAGCCTAACCTAACTGAACCTAAGCGTACTTAACCTAACTTCAAGCCTTGAACCTAATCTAACCTCACCTAACTTTGACTCATTTTTGGCGCGCAGAGCCCACCAAAAATGACTAAGAGTGTCTGTAGGTTAGATTTGGTGGTAATCTTTGACTAAGGTACCTGGTGGTGCGCTGTGTTATGTACACTGTACAGTATGGCAGCATATGGTAACATCAGAAAAGCAGTGGCATTGTGCACCACAGCAAATTTGCAATATTTCTTCCAATGAAGCATTACCCTCGCCTTACGGGAGCTTTTTTCACCTTCGCTCTACGGGGGGGGGGGGGACATGTATTTGCAGTCACACACACAACACCCACCCCACGCACACACGCACACGTTGTCGCACATGATAGGGACGCAGCCCACTCTACCGAGTATACATAATAGCATACACAGCTTATTCTACGAACATTAGAGATATCGTCCATGTAATCTGATCTAAATCCACATCGCTACAGGCTTACTGAGATAGCTCTTCAATCCACAGCGCACATGCTGCCACATCTACCAGGGGGCTGACAGCCCCCCCCCCCTGTTAACTTCTAAACCAAGCCACTTAAAGGGAGTGTGCCTATTCACATCGCTTAGTTGGGGTTATTGACACTGGTCTATAGAACACAATTTTCTGAATTGAACCAATACTTCATTTCTCCAGATTCACCCTGGTTGCTGAGATATTCAAAGACTCCAGGAATTTGCTTGGGAGCAAAAAGTTATCGGGTAGACTCCAGAGGGCTTCCGCTACTAGAAGCACTGCAACTATCGATTAAACTGCTAGCATATTGTTAGCGCCGGCCAATAGCAATTCAACAAAACAGCTCGTGCACGCTGATAGCAGCAGCCGAACAGAAACTGGACGGCCATCATGTTTTCCGATGATGGCCATTTCGATGATGGCCGATGGCCATTTTTTGAAGAAGATATCAATTTAGAGCTACGAAACTTGCACATAATAAAGTTCACAGTGGCAAGAACGTGCTGTGCAAAACTCGTCTTTCTATCTTGCATGATGTGACCGTAATTGTATTGTCTTATGTGCGCCGTTTTACATAACATCACCGTAGTGGCGATCGTTTTATAGATATCGAAAAAAACAAAAAAACAATATAAGTGAAAGTTCAACTAAAGGGGCTCCAGATGTGAATTTCATCATATACAACAATCAAACCAACAGCTACTTACCGTATGAAAAATATTTTTGACATTCCAAAACAGTAGGCACACTCCCTTTAAGAGCAATGCGGTAAGAACCAGCATGTTGCCTGTCACGAGAGGAATCTAATAGGATGCGATTTTTAGGTTTCAGGTCAACGAATGACCTTCCAGACCAATTGAATGACCTCAGATTTACCACGTCCAGAACAGCGATTTTGCTCTTCAGAAAACCTCAAAATTAGAAATTGATAAATGTAAATCAAGAGGCATGTTCCTAGACTAGTTTTGCCTCAGGAATACAGAAAAGGTAATTATTTGTTCGTATCTTTTTTTTTTTAAAGTCAAAGTTATTTTAATAAATGACGCTATCAGTTGCTTACACTTAGGGAGCCATCACTCAGTCAAAAATGAAGATATTGCTTTGGAATTTGTAATGGGTATTGTCCATACTCAGTTCTCTCCAATATATTCCGGGTTTTCTAATATTTTTGAAAATTTTGATTTAGCGGTAATTTTTCCAAAAAAATCATTTTTTTCCCATTTTAGGGGTCAAAATCCCAAAATTTTGCAAATCCGAGATTGCCATTTTAAAGAGAATGCCATTTTGTATCTTTGGTGAATTGCGTTTACAATTTCCTTCAAAACTCTGTTTTCTACCATTTTTCAAATATTTATTGTTTTTCCACCAACATGACGTCATCAAAACATGTTTATCTCCCAAACTACTTAACCAATTTCAATTTTTTTTTCTTCAGTATACGTATAATTGTTGTAAACTCAGCTACCGAAAATTTCAGCAAGATGCGCCGCATGTGTAAAAAGTTATGCAAGAAAAACCTCGGCGGGGCCGTCAGCCACCCCCGTAGGGCGAGGGGTAAACCTAACCATGGTGCGTGACAGGAAACAATTGTAATAACATAATCAAACCTGACCTAACCTTTACAGCAACTATGGTCGCAGGTTGCAATTTTTGTTTTCATGCAACCTAACCTGTTTACAATAATATCAGCTTTGTTGGACAAAATATGGAAATGCCGCAATGGTGGACAATGCCGCTGCTTTTCTAATGTTACCATATGACCATATGACCATATTACCATAAACAAAATTATGAATTGTGATATTGATTCTGACATAAATATTTACTAAAAGGACCATGATTTCAACGAAAACTATTTATTGCTTTACATATTCATAACAAATCAATATTGTACCATTTTCTACATAATTGTGCACTCATCTTTTTTTGCTTGAATTTTCTACTCTGACACCCAAGCGCAAGCAAAAATGCAATTTTGGGACTGCACTATGAGACGTTTTCCGATTTAGCACGAATAAATGCGAAAAGACCAATTTCAGAATTTTGGCGATTAAACCTGCCTGACATATGTTAATTTGTCTGCATTTTTGGAATGCAATCATCGTTTTTGTATGCAGCTGATACTTTCTTCATAATTGGCCCTGGAAATGAAGAAATGAAACCAAACAGATTTGTGCTTGCCTGGCGCGACAAACAACTGACATACTTATATGTCTCGGAAATTATTTAACAAGGAGGGGTGATTGAATGCATACCATCTTTATATATACTGACCCTTTGTCTTTTGAAATATGAACATTCCCCCTCCTAAACTCCCCCCTGCAGTACGCCGACACCAATATTTTATATCAGGTTCAAATAGTGGTATTTTCCCAAATACGTTTTTACAAACATGTAATATTTTAATTTCGAATTTCGTCGAATTGTGTGTTTAAATTGGTACCATTCGAAACTCTGGTAACTGGTTCATGTTGCATAATGCCCAAGCAACATTAGTTGCCCCTTTTTGCCCCTTTTGGAACCACACAAGCTCAAACATATTCATATACCTTTGTCATTCAGCGATTAGAGGTGCCAAATTGAACAGCGTTCAAACACATCATCATATCCATGTTTTATTGAACTCTTATTTTGAACATAAATGTTGTTATTGATATGAGCCAACTGAAACCTCGCAGGTTACTATTCCGGTGAGAAACAAATGATTGTAAATGTGGTTTGACCTTTTGACGGTGGTGTGACGTGCCGGTCATGGTGTGACACAGACGTTTCTGTGCCATGGTCGACTGTGCCGAGTACACCGTTCAGCGATTGGCTCGTGTGGGCCGCGTCACGGGACTTAAAGGAAATAGTTCCCCTTCAACATGGGATTTTGAACTGAAATAGCAGTTTTGTAGCCCGTGTTGAGAAATCCTTATCTGCAACTTCTCTTGGCTGAAAAGACTCTCCAGCCGAAGATATTTGACTTTTTGGCGAAGGAGTGCGGCGCATATATGATATACCGTACCGTCTGAGAGTGCCAGCACTGACTGGTCTGAGCATGCGCAGACCAATAACGCACACCATAACATTAATCATTTACGACCTTCTGTCCTGAATTGGCGCGATGTAGGACCATTTTTGTAAAGAAAAAAAGAAACTGTATTACAAAATATAATAAAATCGCGTTCTGAAAATTTTCCGAAGGGGAACTATTTCCTTTAAGTAGGTCAAGGTTATACGCCCCAGGGATGTCGGCCAGTTTGTGGAGAGCAGCGCACGGGGTAGGATTTAGGACCCGAGCGCTCTGGACTGATAACTGAATTTCGGGGAAAATTGGATATATCCGTCGGCATGTGCTATGAACGAAGCGAATTGTTCTCTTATCTTTGCTAAAATGGTGTAATTTTGCGTGCCTCAAGAACGGAAGTTTGGTCATTTCTCGGGAAGCATTGAAATTATTTCGGGACCTTTGAGACTGATACGATGGTGCATATAAGTAATAGTATTAAATCAATGGCAGAGACGATGGTCTCAATGTAGGCGAACCACAAACAAATCCTAACTTGAAACGAAAAGTGGCTGGAACAGGGTGTGTCCCGAACCCGGTGTGTCGTCTCTCTTCTGCCGGACGGCGTTCGCTGCCGGACGGCAAATAAAATACGTTTTTTTAGTTGACTGAGGGCCCCGAAGTAACCCCAGCCAGCCCGAGGGGCCCTCTAAGGCCGACGAAGGCCCTCAGTCGGCCTGAGGGGCCCTCGGTAGGCCTGAGGGGCCCTCGGTAGGCCTGAGGGGTCCCTCGGAAGGCGTGCTACTTCAGCATGGGCCTGTCCGACGTTTTCTTTACGACCATTTAGGGGCCCTGCAAAATATAGTGGCCTAAATCCGAGGAGATACCATTGCGGGCCATTTTTTTATTTTAGGGGGGGGGGCTTTGGCCGTGGGAGAGGGTCCTTTGGCCGAGGGGGCCCCCTGGCTTTCTTTGCCCCCCCCCCCCTATCTGAAAATACCATCCGCTGCCAATGCTGAATAATTGATCGTAAACAGTCAGTCAGGGCCTATCATACACATCCTATGAGAAGCGTATTCACTTCCATACGAAATATTTTGTCTTCTGAAAACTGCATGCTATTTTTAAGTAAAACCTTTCGTTTTGGTCTCCATTAATGTCAGCAAGGGGTATTTATGGGTTTTCTTAGACATATGTCCCAAATGGAAGCTGCAAAAGTCAAGTAGCAATTAATTCGCACTAGAATGGAAAATGTCCCATAGTGCACTGGTCTGACCTCTGAAAGAATATATGGAATATGGATATGGAATGTGGAATATGGCTGTGTTGTACGGTATTTTTTTATATTTTGCTCGATAAAGGCTGAATACGATCACTGTGGTGTGGTTTTGGTAACCATACGATGCATTTTGTCGCATTATTTGTCAAGGAAGCACATTTCGGTGTGATAATAGTTTATCAGGTTGTTGCATCTGGCTAGTCAAGGGCAGGCACAATGTGGTGTATGATACTGTTTCCTGCACTGAGATACGAAAATAAAAAGTAGAAAGCATTACACTTTCTGCGAAATCAAATCATGCCGGAATATCAAATGTAAGATTTCGTGGTGAGTGTCCTAAGTATTTCTGTACATCGCGTTTCAGCGAAATCGCAACACACGGATAATATCAAAAGGAAGATTACTAACCCTCGTAACTCCTTAGTAACGCAAAATACCACCACTAACAGCATGATATTGGCGACCTGCGTCGTAAGTATAGTCTGTGTACCAATTTTCAGCGAAATCAACATACCCCGGCGGACCTTCGTCTGTATGTATCACCGTCCGTATTTCATAAGATACAAAAATCCAAGACCAAAAACATTAGATGCGTAATCAGCGCATCGGATATGGTCTGTATACCAATATTCAGCGAAATCGACATTCCCGGCGGACCTATGTATGTATGACCGTCCGTATTTCGTAGGATACGAAAAATCCCAGACCAAAAACACTGGATTCGCGATCAGCGTATCGGATATGGTCAGTGTACCAATTTTCAGCGAAATCGACATCCTCGGTGGACCTATGTATGTATGACCGTCCGTATTTCGTAGGATACAAAAAATCCCAGACCAAAAACACTGGATTCGCGATCAGCGTATCGGATATGGTCAGTGTACCAATTTTTGTTTAGCGAAATTGAGAACCCGAAATATTAAACTGCAGTTTCATATAAATCTGCTCCTACTTTGAAGGTGGTTTACGAAGACGCATACGTTTCAGGTTTGTTTTGTATTCAAAGCGCCAGAATTGATTCAAAAAGTATTTGTGCTATACTTCGGTAGCGTAAAGGATTTCTGTATAGCTCTATATAGCGCAATACGACGTCATCAACCCAGATATTAAAACTTAACTTTTTATGAAATTGAGCACTGTTTGCGAGAAACAAATGTCATAATCGCGTTCAGCAGCAATTACTTCATATTTTGCCCCACAAGCGACGTACATTTGACAACTTTTAGGAATGTGGGACAAATAGTTCACCTTGAATTTTTTTCTAAACATGATTTGATTGCATTTTGAAATACAAATTATTTTTATATTGAAATAGCCATACATCGCGCCGATTCAGGACAGAAGGTCGTAAATTATTAATGTTATCAAAACTATATGCATACTCTCTGAGTCAGAGTCCTGACGTCACGCGCAATTAAATAAATGGCTCAGCCAATCAGATTCGAAAGTAGTCGCGTAAGGATAGACTCGCATTAGAGAAGTGCCAACCGGCGGCCGGCGGTTCGCTTGCTAGCCAGCTGCAAGCTGATTGGCTGATTTAATAGCCTCTGCCCAGGCCTCGTCAGCACCGCATTCCTTCGCCAAACAAATCAAATCTATTCGGCTGGACAGTCTTTTCAGTCACGAAAACTTGCAGCTATGGGTTTCCCAACACTTCATATTTTGCAACACTTCATTATAATGCGAGTCTATCATTACGCGAACAGGTACAAAATTGCTATCTCAGTTCAAAACCGATGTTGAAGGTGAACTATTTCCTCTAAGGCTATATGACGGACAGTGGTACAAAGGAGCCTGTTAAATCTAGAATTGGAAGGGTGATACAGCTAACCAGGGAAGGCAGATCATTCCAAATGGATGTCAAACAGAAAAACTACAGAACACTGGCACAGAGGTTGCAGAAAGAGACTAGTACAGTGTTGGAAGCGGGTCAACAGACAGACTACAAGGATCCAGCTTCACGGCAGGAAACACTCCAAGGAGATTGGAAAATAGAATGTGGATTTACACCTGCATTCAGTGTGTGCAAGCACAAGAGCAGCTACAAGCTCTCATGCCAGAAAAATAAATGAAGGGAAGGCACACAGCAAATCACTCAAAGGTACTTGTGGAAGTGAACAGGTTGAAAATGGATCTTGAAGCACTGCAGCAAGAACTTTAGAGTGTACAAAGTGATGAAAGAAAACCCGAATTTCAAGATACTGATGCTGCTAGTGTCTCAACAATCAAATCCTGCTCATCAAGTACTGCCAGAGCCCAAATACAACTGATGCATCTGAAAGCCGAGCCGGTCACGAAGCGGAAGCAGCTGCTAAGCTGTCAGCACTGAAGAGAAAAAGAGCTTGAACTGAAGAAACAAGAAGTGGAGAAGCAAAGGCAAGAACTGCAATGGCAAGAAGAAGAGTTTGAGCTGCAAACACTGATCTCCATTCAAGAGGCTCAAGAAGGTCACAAAGAGAATGAAGCAAGAGTGGGAAGGTTTTGTAATACCTCCTCTCCCAGCCCAGGTGGTCCCCACTGCACAAGAGACTGCTGAGGAGTATACAGCAAGTGTGACCAATCCACCTACCTGTCTGAACAGATGTGACGATGCAGGACCAGACATTGGTCAACAAGATGTGACTACTGAAGCACAACACTTCTGTATCAGTGCAAGTGATGTCTCAATGATAAGAGCTGATCAAGTGAGACTGAACCTTCTGCCAGCACTGGAACCAGAGAAAGTCAGAGGAGATGTGGAGCAGTTTGCTCTCTGGATGAAATCGTTTGAGACTTACATGGAAGGGCGGGCACCATCTCCAGTTGAAAACTGCACTATCTGGCCCATATATTGCCGGAGAAGCTCGTAATGCCATCCAAGGATTCCTGCACTTGAGAACCAATGAGGCATACAGAAAGGCCAAACAGAAGCTGATGGAACGCTACGGCAATTACTTCATCACAGCTACAACTTACAGACGGCAACTTCGAGACTGGCCCATGATCACACCTGGAGATGGCAAGACTCTTCGCCAGCTTGCTGACTTCTTGGAGGGATGTGAAGCAGCATCAGAAGAAGTCTCTGGCTTGAAAGTGCTTGGTGATGCCAATGAAACTGCCTGCTCTTGAAGAAGCTTCCCAGGTACATTGTTGACCGATGGAAGCATGTGAAGGACACAAGTGTGTACGAGCCAGGCGATGAACATTCTTCAAGATACCATTCCTTCTCAAAGTTTGTGGCATTCCTCTGCAAGGAAGCAAGGATTGCGTGTGGTCCAGTCGCAGTCCAAGAGGGACACAACACAGAGAAGAGCCTTCAGACACCCAATCAATCTGGAAGTGTTAAGGTGCGGACATTTACCACAGGAACGGAGACCACAAATACAAGCGGACGCTTCTGCCGTGTGTGCCAAGGGCAATCACCATCAAATAATTCAGTGCCTTCAGGCAGATGAATATCAACAAGAAACCGAGACAAGAAACCGTGAAGGCCCATGGACAGTGTGGCGGCTGCCTGAAACCAACCAGCACACATCGGGAGGAATTTCAGGAAACAAGACAGGTGTGAGAAGTGCAGTTGGTGGCATCCCACCCTACTCCACGATGATACCATCACCCAAGTCAGGGAGCGAACAAGTGTGAAGACACGCCTAGCTGAAGCAGCCACCACCCTCCAGGTCACTGCAAATGACAGCCTTGACCTTCAGCAGGGGTGTTCACATGCCATGATTGTACCAGTGAAACTGGAACAAGCTGGCCGCCCGGAACACCAAGTAGTGGTCTACGCCCTCCTCGACCCTCAGTCCAACGCATGCTTCATAAGCGAGTCGGTAAGAGAGCAGATCCACGCTGAAGGAGGGGGTTCACCTTTAGTTGAGTGCGATGGTGGGTAAAACGTCCACGACATGTCGCGCTCTGAAGGATCTGATCGTGAGATCTCTGAACGATGACACACCGGGTTGCGACCTGGCAATGAAGATGACGCATGGGCAGTAAAGACTGCTCTGGAATGGGAATCGTCGGCCAATTGGGGACGGCTGCAACACGAGCGTCGCATGCAGCTTCGTGCAAACAGCAGGCGATCAGCGTAGGATGTCCCACTTCGCTTTCAGAACAAAGGTGCAAGAAATTAGTCCAGCTGAAGTGAACATCATGTTTGAACTCGATTTCAGGGAGACGATGCCGGACAAAGGGCTCTCCTTCGAAGATCGGCTGTTCGCACATAAGATGACTGAAGGTATCCACAGGACCGAAGATGGGCACTACGAGATGCCACTGCCCATGAAGAAAAGTGACGTCACGCTTCCCAACAACAGAAGCATGGAGATGCAGCGCCTACAGGGCCTACGAAGAAGGCTGGTCTGCAACGACGCGTTCAGAACAGACTGCACGACGTGCATGCAGGCTATTCTGGACAAGGGATACGCGGAGCGGGTACCAACTGAAGAGCTGATTCTGCAAAACGGGAGAATATGGTATATCCCTCACCACAGCACGTACCATCCAATGAAACAGAAGATCCTCATCGTTTATGACTGCAGTGCAGAATTCGACGGCTGCATCCTGAACAACTGCTTGCTCCAAGGTCCAGACATGACCAACAACCTGGCGGGGATCCTGTGCAGATTCCGCATGTTCCCAGTGGCGATCACGTGTGACATCAAATGGATGTTTAATCAGGTCGGCGTGAACGTCGAAGACCGTAACCTGTTGCGGTTTCTCTGATACAGAGACGGGGATGTCAGCAAAGAACCAGAAGAGTACCGGATGAGGACACATCTATTCGGTGCCACGTCATCGTAAGCATGCGCCATGTTTGCGATACGGACAGCAGCTGATGTTCACGAGGAAGAATGCGGAGCTGAGGCGGCTGACTTCGTTAGACGCGATTTTTACATCGACGATGGTCTGAAGTCAGTCAGTGACACGGATAAAGCGATTCTCCTAGTAGACGCAACCAGGAAACTCTGCCCGAGAGGTGGATTCAACCTTCACAAGATCTTGTCCAACAACATCGACGTGGTGATGTCAGTGCCACCAGAGTCAAGATGCGCGGGACTTCACGAGACTGGACGTAGGCGCTGGAGAATTGCCAGTACAGCAGGCACTTGGCATCGAATGGGACCTAGTGTCAGATGAGTTTTTCTACTGCGTCAAAGTCTGCAACAAAGCACTCACAAGAAGGGCCATCCTGTCTACAGTGAGTTCTATCTTCGACCCCTTCGGATACATATCGCAGTTCATTCTGACTGGAAAGCGGATTTTGATAAACTGTGTCAAGAGGGGTGCGGATGTGATCAGGACGTGTCAGACGCCATGTTGGCACGCTGGAACGGATTCCTGTCTGATCTGATGTTTCTCCAGACGCTGCACATTCCGCGGTGCTACATCCCGAAGGCATTCGGTACAGTGGAGACGAGGCAGCTGCACCACTTCTCAGACGCAAGTACCAGCGGAAACGGACAGTGCAGCTATCTGCATCAGGTCAACGAGCGGGGAGAAGTCAGCACAAGACTGATCATGAGTAAGGCCAGAGTCATGCCATCTAAGCCCAGGCTCGAACTCACAGCCGCGGTCATGGCAGTGAAGGTGAGCAGTTTCCTGCGGAGGGAAAATTGGACAAGAACGATGTCAAGGAGTTCTTTTAGACCGACAGTAGAGTCGTACATAAACAACGATGCAAAACGATTCCACGTGTTCGTGGCGAACCGAGTTCAACAGATCAGGAATCACACCGAGCCGAGTTGGTGGTTCCATGTGGACAGCAAGTCCAACCCGGGTGACATGGCCTCTCGGGGTATGAAGGCCAAAGCTCTGACCGACTGCACGCTTTGGTGGAACGGTCCCGACTTCCTGAACTAGGCTGGAAAGTTTCCAGAGCAGAAGGTAGACACCACCATCGATCAGGAGGACCCAGAAATGAAGAAAGTTGCACCGTCGGCAGCTGTCTTCTCCACGAGTGTGACGCAGAGGGTGAAGTACGCGAGCCTGTCTCAAAGACTCGAGTACTTCTCGAGCTGGCACCGCGCCAAGAGAGCTGTAGCGCTTTGCCTGTGGTTCTTCCCTGGCCTGTCCGCGACGATTGTGAGGTGTTTACGTTGACTTTTGCCTCGCAGCGGCACGCGGTTGACTTGTGGTTTGTCTTGCAATGAAACGTTAGCAGGGGTAAAGGTCTGTCGGTAGAATGACCGCTGAGTTGGAGTGAAGGGAAACTGTAAAACGTACCAATGTATCAAAGCAAGGCTGTATCAAAGTTGAAGTATTAAAGTATAATGAAAAGGTACCTAACTTGAACTGTATAAGCGTATACGAACAAAAAGTCGATTTTCTTTCCTTATTCACATTTGTCTTATCTTGTCTTTCCAAATACATACCTGTTACTTAATGTATTCTTTAGTTTGCTAATTTCCACTCACAGATAAAATTAGATTCAGCCAATACACTACTTGTGTGCATAGGTATTGTCGATACCCTGCTAGCATGAAATGTCCTATGTTTTGCCGTGTCTGAGGTTGGTTAGTAGATATGGGACTTGGGAGTAGATGGAATTGGGCAGTATATATTTTCACAACAGTTCTTAAATTTGGAAAGTATCCTGGATTGCTGGATATTGTGATTCTTACGTAAACTTCTTCACTTTTCAGAGGATTGCAAGATGGCGTCTGATGTTTTGTATCCTGCCCAACATGCATCCCCAGAATATATACTACCAGGTAAGTTTATCCTTGTCGAAAACAAGCTAAGTGAACATTTCGATATCACCTATAACATACATGTGGATATGCTTTTGGATGGAATTGGACAATTCTGCCGCCCAAAGGAAGAAAATCGTAATCACCACTCAGTTCATTTTTCGCCAGAACATTTTTAGTTGTTTGTATAGGTCATTAGCGACAGTCGCTGAGGTCGGCCGCGATGCGAGGCCCTACCTCCGCAAAGTGCCGGTTTAGCTTGTCAGCTATCGCCACTGTCTCCTGCGGACTTGCCGTGGGCACGCCGGCCGTCGTCGAGGGTCCCCGTGGCGATCTCTTGAAGTTCGGCCAGAACCCGCGGCGGTCTCCCGAGGTCATCTCGCCACAGAGGAACTGGCGCCGGGCGGCGATGAGACGACTCTTCACCTGGTTGCGGAGACGCACAGAGTCCGCCCTCGTCTCCGGGGTGCGCAAGCAGAGACAGGTGTCTCGCGCGTTGTCCCGCTCGGACAGGAGAGCTCGCAGAGCTGGATCGTCGGCGATCCAGGGGCAGTGCGGCCTGGCAATGCGTACAGGCTTGGGCGGGCAGTGGCGGTCCATGACAGCGTTCCACACGCTCATGAAGTGGTTGACGCATTGGTCAACGTCTGTTGCGCCATCTATGCCGTCCCAGTCCGACTGCAGCAGATCAAGACAGATGACGTTCCAGTCTGCTCACCTCCAGCTGCGGATGGTTCGCCACTGTATCGGCCTGCGCACTCTGCCGAGCTGCGCCGATACCATGATCGGCTGGTGGTCGCTGATGACGTTGGGGAGGATGGTGACCTCCGGCGCTGGCTCCGTCTCGTTCGTGATGATGTGATCTAATGCTGATGGAGTCGGTTCGAGATGAGTGGGGCCGCCAATCAGCTGGATCATGTTCAGCTCCCTGATGACTTGTAGGTAGCAGCGCGTGTCCGGTGAGTTGGAGTTAAGATTGAGGTAGCCGAGGGCGAAGACGGGTCTATTGTCACCGGCCGCCTCTCGGAGCTGGTCCTCTAGGTGCTCCAGGCTGGCTGCCACCGGACTGTCGGGCGGGCGGTAAATTACTCATACTGTAGTCGGTCGGCTGCCGCGCCCGGTGGCCGACGCCCACAACGTCTCCAGTGGTCCTTCACCCGGCATGGATAGCTGCTTCACCTGCATCTCCTCCCGGTGCAGGATCGCGACGCCGCCTCCTATCCGTCTTCCGTGCCGTCGCAGGATGCAGTAGCCGGGAAACGGCAGAAACTTGTCGACGACCTGCGATTTCAGCCAGGTTTCCGATAGACATAGCAAGTCTAGTTAGTAGTAGTTGTCAGGCCAGGCTTGGGCTTGGGCAGCCTCCGGAGACAGCCACCGACTCGTCACCAGTGTCGGGATGTATAGTAGTGGTCGTGATAGGTGTCTCTCTACACGACGGGAGCTCCCGCTCCCAGAGCCTCCCTGCCAGCCGTCGGCTGTCAGGCCCGGTCTGTCCCGGGTTTGGGCTGGTGGACTCTCCCCTGTTCCAGGGGCGGGTCTAGGACCCACCAGGAAGATTAGAGCTCGGTCGTAGTCCTGGTGACGCTTATGTTCCGCGTTTCTTGCCCGATGTCGACGCGCTTAGACTATCCGACCGTCTCTTCTACCCCGGCATTGTCGCCTTACTCCGCCTCTGTGCACCCCTTGGGCGGCGGGCGGGTGATAGATGGCCATGGGGTCTGTGTCTGGCGGGGACCCGGCTCGGTCTGGCAGAGCGTCGGCCACGGAGGAGGAGCATGGAGCGGTAGAAGTTGAGGCGGCAAGGTGATAGGTGCGTAGGTCTATTGGGAAACCGGTAGAGTGCCGAGCAGTCCAGCGTGGGCTATGGCTATTGAAAATACTGGACGAGTAGAAATAACTATGATAACTACGAAAGGAGGCACGAAAAATCACTTTCAACGGGCCGAAAACACCACTTCCTAAGTGAGACAAAACCTGCAGTTGTCGAAACTTAATTCCGCGTGAAATCACAGCAAAACGGAGTAGCGTTGCGAGGGGCGGCTGCCAGTAGGGCCTCCGAGCGGTGCGTGGTTGCCGGTCCCTCCGAGCGGTGCGTGGTTGCCGGTCCCTCCGAGCGGTGCGTGGCTGCCGGTCCCTCCGAGCGGTGTGTGGTTGCCGGTCCCTCCGAGCGGTGCGTGGTTGCCGGTCCCTGCGAGCGGTGCGTGGTCGCCGGTCCCTCCGAGCGGTGTGTGGTTGCTGGTCCCTCCGAGCGGTGCGTGATCCCCGAAGTGCGGACTTACCGCTTTTCCTAATGGTCACCTCTTAGTTTGCGTTTGTTCATACGGTTTTCCGCCGGAAATACGTCCCTCTTCCTTGGTCATACAATTTTCCAGATTCGTTCATTCAGCCGACCTCCACCAATCCCACTCGTGGAACTGCTTCGAGTGCGCTGATTGTCCGCGTGCGATCATGGCTGGCTGTGGCATCATAGGCGTATGTAGGAATGTAGTTACGAACGTCGACGATAGATGGCTCTGAAGATTGTTGACAGGTTTCAGAAAATTCCATGAATGCAACCTAAAAACGAGTACTTCATTTTCAGGGCGACACAGCCTGCGACTAGCATGCAAAAACTAAAACGATTCCGATGAATGGTTAAGTAGATATAAGCGATTATCTGAGACGCCACTAGAACCAATCATTATTCATTACCTTTGAAGTGACCTGTACGTACGTCGTTTTGCAAAAACAGGGTCTTTAATAACTTTTATGCAATTTTGTAAACTTATTTGTTTTGGTTCGAAAATTCCCATGCAGCTTGACATTGCTTATTGAATGGTACCAATAACTCAATTTCGCTGAAAAATGGCGCTTACGTTTTTTTCTTCTCCTTTGTGCGGCAGAATTTTTATTGCTATCCTTTTGCTCATCAAAAGCATGGACATCGCTTTTATTGGTAATGGAACAGTAACAAATGACGACTCATATGCTTTTCAGTCCATCGCCGATTTCTTCTTCTAACTTATAATTAACATTTTCTTCTGATACAGTTAAATACAATAAAATGTTGTTTGTTGTGTGCTATTGGTAACTTAGGCCTTCTCTGTCTTGTCCTGCCATCCGCGACTCTTTTGTTACTTTTTTGTCCCTTAATTAGTGTGTCTGTGTACATTACTTGACCACGCATGCTTTGGTGTTACTAGAGGATATATTATTTTATTTTCTGTTCTTGTTTACATTGATTGCTGTTTTTTTCCAGATGACCCACCGGACTCGAAACCTGGTTTAAACATATTACAGGAGATTAAAGATGAACCAAACGACCTAACGACTAGTTATTCTTCAACTATCTCAGGTATCAGTCAGTTGATTTCAACTAGTTAGAATGAAATGGTTAACAAATAGGCGACATGTCCATTGTCCACTTAAGTAGTTGCTCGCCAACAAACCCACGAGGGGCGGGTAGAATAAGGACAGAGGAAAAATCAGCATACTGGAAAATGGATTGGAAAACATAACGGTAGTGGAGGTCCATACTTGAAGCGATTGCCTCCAAGTTTCTCGTTTTTTGTTTGTTTTATCTCCTGCCGCCTAACGCAGAACGGAATTGACTCCCAATAAACAAACGCTCAAAATTACTTGGCCTCCTAGCCAGGGTCTCCCGAAATCAAAGAGCCAGCGGCAGCCCGGACGAGGCAAGCAGGCTCAGATATCTGAGACACATTACCAATAAGTAAAATTGTACAATGTGAATTATACCAATGAGTCGTTATATTCTGATGATGCAACACTGCTTCCGCACTTGCTGCTTAATTTAGTGTTTCTTCATCACATTTCTTATGGCGAATCAGTCTTCAGTACCTAGGGTAAATCATAAGGGTAACGTTATAAAGGACACATTTAAGAGTTATTGGGCACCTAGTACCTACAGGGTGATTGGGTGAAAGGTGATAAGTTCTGCAACTTCATTCCAATCATCGCCTTTGAAGTGACCTGTCCATACGTTGTTTTGCAAAACAAAGTGGTTGTAATAACTTTTATGAAAGTAAACGTATTTTTGTTCTCGAAAATTCCCTTCCAGCTTGACATTGCTTATCGAATGGTACCAATAACTCAATTTCGCTGAACATTGGGCTTACGGTTTTTCCTTTGTACGGCAGAATTTGTTTTGCTATTCTTTTGATCATCAAAAGCATGGACATCGCCTTTATTGGATATGGAACAGTAACAAATGACGACTCATATGCTTTTCAGTCCATCGGCGATTTCTTCTTCTAACTTAGAATTAATGTTTTATTCTAATACACAGTTAAATAGAATAGGTCACCTTGAAAGTTGTCTTGAAATTCAACTATACGGTGCAGCTCAAAACTACGAATATGACTGGCTTGGACAACTGATGGATATATGTGGAGAAAGAAGTAAGTTATCTTTGAATTTCACGAGAAATCGTATATAGCAGCTGGCGTACTGGCTCCGCCGCGGTCCGCCTGATGGCAAGTACAGTCTGTGACAGGGGCCGCCCGGGCGGCTGAGCGGGCGGCCGCCCGGGCGGGTGAGGCGTCGTGATCAGATATTACGTGCCAGCGAGTTTACCTGCCTCCGGTGGCGAGCGTTCATGTCTAGATGGTAGCCTGGAACAGCGACATGAAACCGGGTCCACTAGTCCTGTGTCTAAATTACTTAACGTAGGGAGGTAATTCTTTCACCACAACCCATTTTAGATCTGCTCTACAAATATGCTATCTCAGTCCAAAACCCCATGTTAACCCTCGCCCTACGGGAGCTTTTTTCACCTTCGCCCTACGGGGGTCCTAAAAGGACTCCCCCATGTTAACTTCCAAACCAAGCAACATAGAGCAACGCGGTAAGAGCCAACATGTTGCCTGTCATGTTTGGAATCTAACGGTATGCAATTTTTAGTTTTCGGGTCATCGAGTGACCTTCCAAGTCAAGTGAATGACCTCGATCGACCACGTCCAGAACAGCGATTTTGCTCTGTCAGAAAACTCAAAAATTATAAATTGATATATGTAAATAAAAAGACATGTTACGAGACCAGTTTTGTCTCAGAAATACAGAAAAGGTAATTATTTATTCGTATCTGGTCCAAAAAAGTCCAAAATAGTTATTAAAAAAATGACGTCATGATTTGCTTACACTTAGGGAGCCATCACTCCGTCAAAAATATATATATTTCTTTGAAATTTGGTTTGAGTATTATTCATACTTAGTTCTCTCACATATATTCCGTTTTAACATCTTTGAAAACAAAAATCTGGTGATTTAAACAAAAAACAGTCTTTGCTCAATTTGGGGGTCAAAAACCAAAAATTGAGAAAATCCGAGATTGCCATTGTAAATCAAATGACATATGCCTTTGATTAATTGCGTTTGCAATTTGCTTCAAAACTCTGTTTTCTACGATTTTTCTAAAATATATCGTTTTTCCACCAACATGACGTCATCAAAACATCATTATTTCCCAAATTTCTCAACCAATTTCAATTAAATTGTTACAGAATACGTATAATTGTTGTATAGTTAGCTACTGACAATGTCGGCAAGATGCGCCGCATGTCTAAAAAGTTATTCAAGAAAACCTCAGGGGGGGGGGGGTGTTTTAGGACCCCCCGTAGGGCGAAGGTTAAAGGTGAATTATTCCCTTTAAATGCAATACAATGTTGTTTGTTGTGTGCCATTGGTAACTTAGGCATTCTCTGTCTTGTCCTGCCTTCCGCGACTCTTTTTTGACGTTTTTGTCACTTAATTAGTGCGTCTCTGTTCATTAATTGTCCACGCAAGCATTGGTGTTACTAGAGGATATAGTATTTTATTTTTTGTTCTTGTCATTGATTGCCTTTTCTTTTTCCAGATGACCCACCGGACTCGAAACCTGGTTTAAACATATTAAATGAGATTAAAGATGAACCAAACGACCTAACTACTAGTTCTTCTTCAACTATCTCAGGTATCAGTCAGTTGATTCAACAAGTTAGAATGACATGTTTAAAAAAGAGATATGTCCACTAGGGTGACAATTTTTATCTTGAAGTTTGTAATTTGTATTGGGACGCCCCGCAAAATGTGTTGATATTAACAAAAACATCACCTGTAAAATTATTTGGAAAAATATTAATATTTAGATGTTGCGCAATGGCCTCCAAGATTACTCGGTCCCTCTATTATAGGCGTATGGCCTATTGCTCATTGTTTTACGAAGTCTGGTACAAGGAACTTCCAAACGGAGGTGTGATGAATTAATCACGTGCTTTATTGTTGCAGCAAGCGATTTATGAAGTTAAACAGTACAGTAACAATAATAATAACGTTAACAGTGACAGCCATTGGCGTTGCCACCGGAGGGGGGGGGGGGGGGGGGGGCTGGTGCCGGCGTCCTAAGGATCGATCCGGCACTTTGGATTAGCAGGATTATAAGTCACAATTGATACTGCAGGTGCTTGGTCCGTCGTGACATGGCTGTTGAAACGCGAGCAAAATATAAGTTGTGCCTCATAAAGCACGCTGTAGAGTCAATAAGAGAATAATAGAAGGCGATAGGAAGATGTCTTCCTATCGCCAGATGCTCGTATTTTATTAACCTCTAATGAAGATGTTGACTAGGATATACGCAGCTGCGGCAACGATTAAACACGTAACTGGCCTTTGGAACCGGGATGGCATTCAAATGCAGAAATAGAAAAGGGCTTGAGAGAATGTTCTGAAACTATTTGCAAATGTCATTTCTGAAGACGAGCTGCAAAGCACTGGTTGCGACGGAAGTTGCCACTGAACACGTGATTAGGACGCGTTTGGTACGCAGGGCCGTGCCCAACGTTGGCGTTGTCCCAGGATCTGCAATTTTGCCAAGTCGCTGCTTCGATACTCGGAGGAGGTCCCATCGATGACGGCGGCTAACGTGTTTAGTCGCCACCTTTGGTACTTAACCCTCGCCGTTCCGGTGCTCGGCGCCACCTTCGCCGTGCCGGGGGAAGGGGGGGGGGCATCTGAACGTCCCCCTCGAACTCGGCCCCATTGGGAATAGGCGAGAACAAAAATAAAAATGTTCCATTGCTCGTGAGAATTGGTGTCGACATTATTTCGGCTATTCATACCTCAATATTAACCTGAGCGAAAAAATAGCCGAAATAAATTCGACACCAAATTTGAGGAGCTATGGAACATTTTTATTTCTATTCTCGCCTATTCCCCATGGGGCTGAGTTCGAGGGGGACGTTCAGACGCCCCGCCCCCTCCTCGGCACGGCGAAAGTGGCGCCGAGCACCGGAACGGCGCGGGCTAAAGGGACTATCCCACCTTAACATTATACTTGAGTTGAGATAGCCATTTTGATGGCTTGTCATTGCAATTATGTATGGTAGCAGTTAAAACAACCACAATTATCTAATCAATAAGATATTAGAGTTTGATTTTGACATCTGTAAAAATAAGGCTCATGTGTATTTGAATAGGGCCTCTAAACCGACAGCGCCGTGTCTTTACCCAACTGGTAATGATAGTCGACTTGTTTTAATGTCGGCCTGGAAATATTTCGTATTTCATTTCTCGATCCCCGGGTGGTTCGCAATCGAAGTAAATCTAGACACCGGGTGGTTCGCTTTTTCTTCGCAATAGAATCGACAAAAGATTGTGCTATACATTTGGCAACATAAAGGATTTCCGTTATAAAAAAAAATTATTTATATGACGTCACCAACCCAACTTTCCGTTTAAAACTATAAGTTAAATATCTTCCAAGATAAAAAATGTTTGGGAAAAAGTTCACGAACATGTTCAGCTGACCTCGTCTGACATGTAGACATACAATTAAGTGTGATTCGTCAACTTTATAAAAGTAGGACAGTCCCTTTAAGTACCAAAGGTGGCGAATAAACACGTTATCCGCCGTCATCGATGGGACCTCCTCCGAGTATTGAAGCAGCGACTTGGCAAAGCTGCAGATCCTGGGACAGCGACGACTTTGGGCACGGCGCTGCGTACCAAACGCGTACTATTCACGTGTTCAGTCGCTGCTTGCGTTGCCGTCAGTGTTTTGCAGCTCTTCTTTCAGAACTGACATTTTTTAAATAGTTTCAGAACATTCCCCCAAGCCCTTTTCTCTTTCTGCATTTGAATACCATCCCGGTTCCAAAAGCCATTTACGTGTTTCATCGTCAGCGTATATCCTAGTCAACCTGTTCATTAGAAGTGGATAAATTACGAGCACCTGGCGATAGGAAGACACCTTGTATTATCTTATTGGCTCTCCAGTGTGCTTTTTTATGAGGCACAACTTATATTTTGCTCGCGTTTGAACAGCCATGTCACGACGGACCAAGCACCTGCAGTATCAATTGTGACTTATAATCCTGCTAATCTAAGGTGCCGGATCGATCCTCGGGGCCCGGCACCACCCCCCCCCCCCCCCCCCACCCCCCCCCCCCCGGTGGCGACGCCCATGGCTGTCACTGTTACCGTTATTATTATTGTTACTGTACTGTTTAACTTCATAAATCACTTGCTGCAACAATAAAGCACGTGATTAATTCATCACACCTCCGTTTGGAAGTTCCTTGTACCCGACTTCGTAAAACAATGAGCAATCGGCCATACGCCTATAACAGAGGGACCGTGTAATCTTGGAGGCCATTGCGCAACATCTAAATATTAATATTTTTCCAAATAATTTCACAGGTGATGTTTGTGTTAGTAACATCACATTTTGCTGGTGCGTGCCATTACAAAGTCCAAACTTCGAAACATAATTATCACCCTAATACCACTTATGAAGTTGCTCGCCAACAAACCCACGAAGGGCGAGTAGAAGAACATCGACAGAGGAAAAATCAGCATACTGGAAAATGGACTGGCAAACATCGCTAGCGGAGGTCCTTACTTGTAGCGATTGCCTCCAAGTTATTACATCCTTTTCTCGTTTTTGTTTTACCTCCTGCCGCTTAACGCAGAAGGAAATTGACTGCAATGAACAAACGCCCCAAACTACTTGCCCTCCTAGCCAGGGTCTCCCGAAATCAAAGAGCCCGCGGCAGCCCGGACGAGGCAAGCAGGCTCAGATATCCGCGACACATTACCAATAAGTAAAATTGTACAATTTGAATTATACCAATGAGTCGTTATATTCTGATGATGCAACCCTGCTTCTTGCTCCACTTACTTCAACCCCACTTACTGCTTAATTTAGTGTTTCTTCTATCACATTTTACTTATGGCGAATCAGTCTTCAGGACCTAGGGTAAATCATAGGGTAACGTTAGCAAGGACATATTTAAGAGTTATTGGGTGCCTACAGGGTGATTAGGTGAAAGTGTGATACGTTGGGTAATTAGCAGATACATATATTTCACGCTGACATGAATAAAACGCCTACGCTTCACGGCCTTTAAATTTGGGAGACAAAAACAGGTACATATACTTATTTCGGAGTGATGCAACCCTGCTTCTGAATTGCATATATTGTTGTAACGCGAGTATGCCCACATCTCAGACGTGTCAACATAACCTCCCGTTCTCTGTTGTGCTAAAAAAAACAAGTCTGATAACCCTTGTAGTTTTAGGTACCTACCCAAATAATTTCTCCTAGTGCTAAGATTCATTTATGAAAAGCAAATTTCATTTTCTCTGGCTTATGCTCTTGTTGTGATATTGGAAACGGAAATCACAACATAATTATTAAATACGTTGATAGGAAAAGAGGGACCTGTTGGTAAATGCAATAGCATGACGCACACGCCTGAACACCGTAGCTGAAATATTTGTTTCGCCGCACACAAGACACCGCATTCGAGGCATAGTTATTTCAATTGAAATTATACTTAAATGGCTCCAATCTGTCAAATGTCGTACTGCGTGACATGTATGTATGTATTGACATTTAAAACACTCCAACATAAAATGACTATTCCGAGTGTCGAGTCGATAACGTTAAAAGGTGAGACATGTTACAAAGGCACTCGAAAGCAGTGCCTTTGTATATTTCATACGGCAAAATATAAAAAGCATACATCCATACACACAACACCCACACACGCACACACAAGCACGCACGCACATATTCATCCAGTCCCAGATAAATGATTGCACAGTGCATGCCTAAAAGACGAGAGACGAGTTCCGGAGTTCCAGAGGTAAAGAGTTGTAAAGTTGCACGATACTGTATAGGAGGCGCCGCCTACCCGCCTCCGTCCTCACGCGCAGGAGATCAGTGTCCTGACGAGTAGAACGGGAGCGAAGAGAAGAGTTGGCCTGAATATGAGAGCCAGGTCCTCACGCACGTCCGATATATGATCAAATTTGCGACGGCCGGAGGCAACGCGCATCGCAAAGGTCAGGCTTTTTTTTGGAGGCGTTGTGTGTTTTTCTCCGACCAGTTGCCATAGACGGCAAGGCAGCATCGGACTAGCGAGATGACCAAGGCAGGCAGCAGGTCAGGTGGGATCTGATGACGCACGTGGGACAGGCCGATGAGAATACCGTTGCATTTTTTGACGAGGGCAGAAACGTGATAATGCCAGGTGAGGTACTTGTCGAACACTACGCCCAAGGTTTCTCACGGTGGGGTCCTCACGCACTGCATCCTCGCGGTATCGAACAGTAATGGGAGCCATGCCACGACAATTTTGACGGAAACCACAGATTATAAGTTCCGTTTTACTTGTGTTTACTTTCAGACCGTGGTGGAGGAACCAGACGTCAAAGGAGGCTAATGTCTGTTCCGTTGTAGCAATGAGCTGCGGGAGGGAGTTTTTTTTTGCCAGATATCAAAATTTGGGTATCATCAGCGTACTGCACCACGCGCGCGTCAGGGGCAAAGAGGGACAGGTCGTTAGCAAAGATCTGGAAGAGGAGTGGGCCAAGAGAGGATCCTTGGAATACACCGATGGGATTGAGCTGGGGTCTGGAAAGGTGCTGGTTGCCACGCCCGTCAGCAGTACAAACAGATTTGGAAAGAAGCTTTGTGTGGTTAATCACATCAAAGCATTTGGAAAGATCGAGGAGGCAGAGGAGAGTAAGTTCCTGGCGGTCAGTGGCGGCAAGGATATGATCGGATACGGTAAGGAGCGCGGTTTCTGTGGAGAGACGGGAGCGGAAACCGTGCTGGAATGAGGAAAAGAGGTTGTTGTCAGCCATGTACGAGTACAGCTGTCGCTGGACCACCTTCTCGACAAGCTTCGGAAAGGCAGGGACGATGTAAATAGGTCTGAAGTTTGAGGAATCTGATGGGCTTCCGGATTTGTGGATAGGATGTACTATGGAATGTTTCCAGGTATCGGGGAATTCATAAGATGTGAGACAGGTGTTGAGAATGTGTAGGATGACGTGACCAATAGTTTCGAAACAAAGCTTAATGACTTCAATGCAAATGCCGTCTGCCCCACAAGCTCCTGAATTTTTCATAGAAAAGAGAACAGGACAGAGAGAGTCAATATTCATGGGTTTGAAAGAGAAAGCACAGGCACCAACCCTGGGTAGACAGCACGGAAGTTCAAGGGGTACCCCTGGCTTGAACCTCACCTGCGACTCGGGGGCCCACCCCCACGAAGTACTCGATTAACTCGTCGGGGGTGGTCTCAGGCACAACTCTCTGTGTGGACCTCTTGCCCTCAACGAATTGTCTGATGTTCCTAAACATGGTGGCAGGACTCTGCTCTCTCACCCTACTGGCAATGTCCTGTCTCATGTTCTGTCGGATAGCAGACTTCACTTTCTTATCCAGGGCGACAAGAGCAGGAGTCCTGACACCTTAGGCAAGAAGTCCACGTCGCTGTGCCATCAGCCGCAAGGTGGTGTCCCAAGCAGGGGGGGGGGGAGGGGGACGAAGGGTTGTGAATTTTGATGCGCTGCAGAGGAGCATGAGAGTCAAGCATAGGGAGCAATAATACTGCCTATTCTTGACTCTCATGTCCCTCTGCAGCGCATCAAAATTAACAACCCTTCGCCCCCCCCTGTCTCGGACGCCACCTTGCGGCTGCTGGCACAGCGACTTGGACTTCTTGCACCCCTGGCTCGAACCTCACCTCACCTCAACCTCACAGGACTCCTGCTCTTCTCGCCCTGGATACGAAAGTCATTCATCTATAGAACATCGCGATCATAGAAAATCAAGGTTTCTTTCTAAACAATTCAACTCGGCCATAACGAGAGCTGACGTCATCGGTACACAACTTCCAAATACGGGTGGGCCCATTGACCTCTATGAGCATAGATGTTACTATAGAATATATAATTTTATTTTGTGTTCTTGTTTACATCGATTCCTGTTTCTTCCAGATGACCCACCAGACTCGAAATCTGGTTTCAAAATATTAAAGGAGATCAAAGATGAACCGAACGAACCAAAGACTAGTTCTCCTTCAACTACCTCAGGTATCAGTCAGTTGATTCAACCAGTTCGAATGAAAAGCTTTTACTGGGAAATAATGACCTTTTCCCACAAAAGTAGAGTTATCACTTGAAATCGACAGACGAGACCAAAATGTATTGTAAATTGATCACATTTTGCATATATTAGTTCTGTGTCATATATAGTTCTGATAGTGTCAGTTCTGTAGTGCCAGTTCTCACAAATCATGGTCATTTGCATCACATCTTGTTTTACTATGTTCTCTCTTTTTTTGTTTTCATAATTGTGACTAGAAAAACAAATCATGTAATCGTACCTTCTGACACATCCTGATTGTCTTTTGGACGTGTGGTTCAGACGACTCACAGAGTGACCCAGTGGAGGCGATGGAGGAGGACCACACACCGGGTCCGAGCGGCTCAGCTTCTCCCGCCGACCTGGAGCATGTCGTGCTGGACGTGTCTGAGGGAGAGGCCGAGGAGGCGGCGCGCGAGGACGACGAGTTCGGCCCGGTGGAGACGGCGCTGAGCCAGACGCTGCGGCCGGTGATGCGCCGCTGTGACGAGGTGCTGCCCGAGCCGGACGGTGTCCAGGTGTCGGCCATCACCTTCGAACAGCGCCGCGCCCTCGGCAGGTCAGTCGGAGGCCTGCTGTCTGGCCGCTGCTCAGCTCCGACGGCGCTCCGCTTCTGTCCAGATGTGTCCGTTTAGCGTGCTAGTTTGTTTAGGTTTTATAATTAACTCATTGTTATGATATAAGGACAGTGGCGGCGGAAGGTATTTTCGGATGGGGGGGGGGGGGGGGGGAGCAAAGAAACCCAGGGCGCCTCCTCGGGCCAAGCCCCCCCCCCCAAAAAAAAACGCGCTTAATGATATCTCCTCGGATTTAGGCCACAATAGTACCAGTAAAACGTCTGTTTGGGCGATGACCGAGCGGGCGCACTCTCATAAAGCTAAAACAGGTTTGAAATATGAAACGGTTCGTGCGCACACGTGTGTATTGACTGTGTCCCAATAATTAGTAACATATTCAATAGTTTTACCGTGGTTATATCCTAGTATCATAATTTTAGGAACGTTCAGCTGAATGTAGATGTACAAAGTAAATGGCGCTTCCTTGGGGAAAACTACATAAAAAGCATGTATTAAAGTGAAATATTCACCTTTTGATTTATTTACCTGCATTTTTCTGTGACACATGTACAAGGGCGGATCCAGCCGGCCGGTTTTTTTTTTTTGGGGGGGGGAAACAGTTTTTAGCGGACCTTACCTACCCCCAATTTCGAATTTCTTCCTGGATTTGGCCCACTTTATTTTGCAACTACACGATTTCTTTTCTTTTTGAGCTTTTGGACCTTTTGGGATATCGAAAAAGGAAAGATCGTCAGCTTGCAGTTTGAATTGTTCCGACATTGCCTTACACTGAGCAAAACTATGTCAATTGTCAGCTGTACCCAGGGGCGTTGTCGATAATTTTTTAGTGGGGGGTCGGCTAAAATGAAAAAAACACCCATTTTTTATGCGTGTGTCTAGGCCTTTGCAGCATTTTTAATGTGTTCTTTCATGTTTTAGTAGGTACATACTTGTTATTTAGCGCATATAACATAGTACATATAATAATAATAATAACTGTATACATATGAACCAAACTGTAACAAACAACTAGTAACAGTGCAAATGGTTTGAAAGTAGCAAAAGGGAAGAACGACTTTTCCGCGCACAAATGGTCCCTGTGGATCTGGAGAAAGAAGCCTGGGGGGAGATGGTCCTAGACTGGTCCCCACTATTAGCTCTTCGGTCCAGCAAGCTGGGCACCGCTGAAGCAGCTTCCGGGTGCCGATGTCCGCGTCTGCGTTCGCGTCGCCTTTTTCGGAACTCGGCAGACTAGCTAAACATGTAGCCCGCTTGAAAGTTAATATTTTATGAAGGGAATGGGCCCTGGGGCTAGCAATTAGGTACCGCCAAGGAGAGACTTCCAGACAAATTAATTTATTTTCCCATTTTCCAAATTTGTATAAAAAAAATTGCGCATTGTGTCATGCCGCGAAGCGGCGACAAATTTGCATGTTTTTCACTGTGGATGGCTGGATTTTGACTGCTGCAAAGGCAATTTTTACAACTGTACGTCCGACCGTGGGGAGAGAAACATAGTATCAGGACCTTGGGGGGGGGGGGGGGGGGGGCATGGCTCTTCCCCCCACCCCACCCCCTGGATCCGCCCCTGCACATGTGTGGTTTCAAATTGATCGTGCCTCAATTTAAAAGTGAAATAACATTTTCTATTGCAAAAATTAAGTTATGGGAAATTAACAAATATGTACTAACATATGGTGACGAACAGTATAATCCACCACTATCTCTGGTTGTAATGTTATTTGTAAGAAAGTCATAGGGCCAGCAATGAAGTAAGTGCTCCAAGAAGCGTGACAACGTCCCTGATCGGTCAATGAAACAAATCGCATACACTAAATATGTCGCCATCCTTGGCCAAGTTAATCCGCGGAATGCCTCACGGTTTTCTGAAACGTTTATTGATTGATTATGAATAAACGGTTTAGATAAATGTTTCATGTGTGCACTGTAATATATTAAATACCTGTTTGTTGAAAATTGATGGGATTTTTTTTTAATAAGTCGTGAACACTGAATAGTTCGCCGTCCGGGCCAAGTTAAACTGCCGATTTCAATGCACTTCTTTCAAATGAGAGTTGATTGTTCATAGAAGTTTGGTACATATTCGCAAAAGATAGAGTGATGAAACATTATATGCCTTCATGATAAATAACGATGTGTAGTCAGACTAATTTTCGCTGGGTGTCGATGTTATTAAAATATTGGAATAAAACAATGTAATTACAAAATTGTGATTACAAAATTGCAATTACAAAATTGTTCTAACATAATCGAACCTGACATAAACTTTAAATTACGGCCACAGGGACCCACGTTTAGAATACTCCCCTCGCATTCGCTCCCTGCGCTGTGACCTACGGGGGAAGCTGTCTCCACCCACGGACCCCCAGACCATCTTGTAGATAAGTCGTAAATAAATTTTCCTATGTATTTGCGCGGCCCCGACCCTTGCAATTGTCAAAAATACGGAAAAAAACGTTCCAACAACACGAACGAACACTGAAGAAAAAAAAACGTTCCAACGAGAGAAGAAAAAAATTCCAACGGATCCACGTTCGAACGCTTCCAAATGCGGACCCATCGGCCCCGCCCCTTGCATTGTCAAAATATACGAAGAAAAGCCGCGCCAATAACACGTACGAAGGCGGCAAAAAAACGTTCTAAAGAAACCGTTCCAACGGATCCCAAAAATATTCGGATAAAAAGACGTTCCAACAACACGTACGAACGCTGACACAAAACAAAACGGTCTCAACAAAACTATTCTAACGGATCCAATTGTTGTTTTCACAAAGTACTTGTACAATATTGTATGGTTCATCCTGGCTTTGAAATAGGGAAAGAGGGAAAAATAGCTTTGAAATAGGGTCACATAAAATTTGAAGTGGAACATAAACAAGTGTTTCATAAACTGGATAGAATCGGATGAAACTTTAACTTCGCATAGATATAAACAACCGTTTTGTCTAACGAAAGGGAATGTTTTCTTGCCTTGCTGATCATTAAATAATATATGTGTATCTAAAGATCCGCCAGGGTTTCAATCGACCTTGCTTCTACCTGACAATTTATAAGTCTGCTAAATTATGGTCTGTTGAAGTATACGCTTTTGTGGATCAAATATAAACGTTTAGCATATTGCTTGATCCAAACTAGCATGTGTTTTCGTGAACGGATACTATTTCCTTTCAAATCCATGTAAGATGAGGCCTTGAAACACAGGCGGCCAGAGCGCCCCTCATGCGGCCAAAGAGTCCCCTCAGGCGGACAGAGCGCCCCTCTCAGGCGTCCAGAGCGCCCCACTTAGGCGGCCAGAGCGATCCCTCTCAGGCAGCCAGAGGGCCTTCATTCAGGCGGCTAGAGCGCCCCCTCTCAGGCGGCCAGAGCGCCCCCTCTCAGGCGACCAGAGGGCCCCCTCTCAGGCAGACAGAGGGCCCTCTTTCAGACGGCCAGAGCGCTCCCTTTCAGCCGGCCAGAGCGACCCCTCTCAAGCGGCCAGAGCGCCCCCTCAGGCGGCCAGAGCGCCCCCTCAGGCGGCCAGAGCGCCCCCTCAGGCGGCCAGAACGCCCCCTCAGGCGGCCAGAACGCGCCCTCAGGCGGCAAGAGCGCCCCTCCCCTAAGGCGGCCAGAGCGTCCCTCAGGCTGCCAGAGCGCCCCCTCAGGCAGCCAGAGTGCCTCCTCATGCAGCCAGAGCACCCCTTCAGGCAGCCAGAGTGCCCCCTCCCTCAGGCAGCCAGAGCGCCCCTTCAGGCGGCGAGAGGCCCCCTTGGCTTCACTTGTACTTGGCTTTCCCTTGGAATCCGCAGCCCCTGCCAAACACAAAGCGCCCCTCGGCTGATTTTTTTTGGGGGCAACTGCCCCCCCCCCCCTGCCCCCTTCTTCCGCCGCCCCTGTATAAGGATATTGCGAGTGTCGTGTTGTGTCAAAGTTAGAAGATGAAGACATGTTGTGCTCAGGCGAGCAGCCGTGTCCTCTCAGTCCGTAAATAACTGACTGTTCGCTATAGGTGTTGTTAGCTAGTGAGCTCTGTGTGACGTTTCCGCCGTGTCTGGTGTATGTGTTTCGCAGGGTGGACGGTGAGGACATCACGCCGCGTCCCGAGATCGTCACCGACTTCGTCAAGCTGGAGGTGGAGGAGCACGAGTTGGAGGATGAACTGATGGGGGATGACCCCACCTGGACGATATCCGACACCCAAGGCAGCCACACGACCACCGACTCCAACTACGGCCGGCCGTACAAGACCACCTCTCACGACCTGCGCTCCCGCAGCCGAGGCAGCGTCCGTGTCGCCACTCCGATGACGGTCATCTCGCCCTCTCGTGGCAGGGGAGCAGCGCGGGTTCGCTGCCGCTCCCCGATGCTCGCCCCACTCCGCGGCCGGCCGCCGCTGACGCCCAGTCGCGGCCGACCGCGGGGCAGGGGTGGCGGTGGTCGCGGTAGGGGTCGTGACCGGGGGATTCAGGTGCCGATTCAGTCGGCGACCGGTGTGGTGCACCTGCAGGCAGGCCGACCGCCGGCGAGACACTCTGGTCCGATCGAGGTGCTGCGGCTGCCGGAGCGTGACCTGCGCGTGGCCGTGGTGCGCGACAGACTGGTGCTGCAGAGTACCGGCGATGACGGTGAGGCTGGGCCGGGGATGCTCCATTCCGTGCCTCGCACCTATCCGACAGTCGGCCGGACACACGCTACACACCATCCCGGTCCACATACTGCTCCCGCTGTCCGTGTCAGGTGTAGCTCACACAGGCCGGGCACACACTACACACTATCCCGGTCCACATACTGCTCCCGCTGTCCGTGTCAGGTGTAGCTCACACAGGCCAGACACACACTACACACCATCCCGGTCCACATACTGCTCCCGCTGCCCGTGTCAGGTGTAGCTCACACAGGCCAGACACACACTACACACCATCCCGGTCCACATACTGCTCCCGCTGCCCGTGTCAGGTGTAGCTCACACAGGCCAGACACACGCTACACACCATCCCGGTCCACATACTGCTCCCGCTGCCCGTGTCAGGTGTAGCTCACACAGGCCAGACACACACTACACCCCATCCCGGTCCACATACTGCTCCCGCTGTCCGTGTCAGGTGTAGCTCACACAGGCCAGACACACACTACACACCATCCCGGTCCACATACTGCTCCCGCTGTCCGTGCCAGGTGTAGCTCACACAGGCCGGGCACACACTACACACCATGCCGGTCCACATACTGCTCCCGCTGCCCGTGTCAGGTGTAGCTCACACAGGCCGGGCACACACTACGCACCATCCCGGTCCATATACTGCTCCCGCTGCCCTTGTTAGGTGTAGCTCACACAGGCCAGACACTCTACACACATCCCGGTCCACAGACTGCTCCTGCTGTCCGTGTCAGGTGTAGCTCACACAGGCCAGACACACGCTACACACCATCCCGGTCCACATACTGCTCCCGCTGTCCGTGTCAGGTGTAGCTCACACAGGCCGGGCACACACTACACACCATCCCGGTACACATACTGCTCCCGCTGTCCGTGTCAGTTGTAGCTCACACAGGCCGGGCACACACTACGCACCATCCCGGTCCATATACTGCTCCCGCTGCCCTTGTTAGGTGTAGCTCACACAGGCCAGACACACTACACACCATCCCGGTCCATATACTGCTCCCTCTGTCCGTGTCAGGTGTAGCTCACACAGGCCGGGCACACACTACACACCATCCCGGTCCACATACTGCTCCCGCTGTCCGTGTCAGGTGTAGCTCACACAGGCCAGACACACACTACACACCATCCCGGTCCACATACTGCTCCCGCTGTCCGTGTCAGGTGTAGCTCACACAGGCCGGGCACACACTACACACCATCCCGGTCCATATACTGCTCCCGCTGTCCGTGTCAGGTGTAGTTCACACAGGCCGGGCGGAGATACCAGCCACGGCTGCTCTGGAGCCCGATTAAAGCAGATCAAAGATGAACCGAGCGACGCAAAGACTAGTTATCCTTCAACTACCTCAGGTATCAGTCAGTTGGTTCAACCAGTTCGAATGAAAAGCCTTTAATGGGAAATAATGACCTTTTCCCACAAAAGTAGAGTTATCACTTGAAATCGACAGACGAGACCAAAATGTATTGTGAATTGATCATATTGTGCATATATTAGTTCTGTGTCGTATATAGTTCTGATAGTTCTGTGTCAGTCCATACAAATAATGGTCTTGTTTTCGATATCATTTGCATCACATCTTGTTTTACTATGTTTGCTCTTTTTGTGTTTTCATAATTGTGACTAGAAAAACAAATCATGTAATCGTACCTTCTGACACATCCTGATTGTTTTTTGGACGTGTGGTTCAGACGACTCACAGTGTGACCCAGTGGAGGCGATGAAGGAGGACCACACACCCTGTCTGAGCGGCTCAGCTGCTCCCCCCGACCTGGAGCGTGTCCTGCTGAAGGTGTCTGAGGGAGAGGCCGAGGAGGCGGCGCTCGAGGACGACGAGTTCGGCCCGGTGGAGACGGCGCTGAGCCAGACGCTGCGGCCGGTGATGCGCCGCTGTGACGAGGTGCTGCCCGAGCCGGACGGTGTCCAGGTGTCGGCCATCACATTCGAACAGCGCCGCGCCCTCGGCAGGTCAGTCGGAGGCCTGCTGTCTGGCCGCTGCTCAGCGCCGACGGCGCTCCGCTGCTGTCTGGATGTGTCCGATCAGCGTGCTAGTGTGTTTCGGTTTTATAGTTAACACATTGTTATGATATAATAAGGATATTGCGAGTGTTGTTTTTGTGTCAAAGTTAGAAGATAAAGACATGCTGTGTGCTCAGGCGAGCAGGTGTGTCCTCTCAGTCCGTGAATAACTGACTGTTCGCTATAGTTGTTGTTAGCTAGTGAGCTCTGTGTGACGTTTCCGTTGTGTCTGTGTATGTGTGTCGCAGGGTGGACGGTGAGGACATCACGCCGCGTCCCGAGATCGTCACCGACTTCGTCAAGCTGGAGGTGGAGGAGCACGAGTTAGATAATGAACCAATGGGGGATGACCCCACCTGGACGATATCCGAGATCCAAGGCAGCCACACGACCACCGACTCCGACTACGGCCGGCCGTACAAGACCACCGCTCACGACCTGCGCTCCCGCAGCCGAGGCATCGTCCGTGTCGCCACTCCGATGACGGTCATCTCGCCCTCTCGTGGCAGGGGAGCAGCGCGGGTCCGCGGCCGCTGCCCGGTGCTCGCCCCACTCCGCGGCCGACCGCCGCTGACGCCCAGTCGCGGCCGACCGCGGGGCAAGGGTCGCGGTAGGGGTCGTGACCGGGGGATTCATGTGCCGATTCAGTCGGCGGCCGGTGTGGTGCACCTGCAGGCCGACCGACCGCCGGCGAGACACTCCGGTCCGATCGAGGTGCTGCGGCTGCCAGAGCGTGACCTGCGCGTGGCCGTGGTGCGCGACAGACTGGTGCTGCAGAGTACCGGCGATGACGGTGAGGCTGGACCGGGGATGCTCCATTCCGTGCCTCGCACCTATCCGACAGTCGGCCGGACACACGCTACGCACCATCTCGGTCCACATACTGCTCCCGCTGTCCGTGTCAGGTGTAGCTCACACAGGCCGGGCACACACTACACACCATCCCGGTCCACATACTGCTCCCTCTGTCCGTGTCAGGTGTAGCTCACACAGGCCGGGCACACACTACATACCATCCCGGTCCACATACTGCTCCCGCTGTCCGTGTCAGGTGTAGCTCACACAGGCCAGACACACACTACACACCACCCCGGTCCATATACTGCTCCCGCTGTCCGTGTCAGGTGTAGCTCACACAGGCCAGACACACACTACACACCATCCCGGTCCATATACTGCTCCCGCTGTCCGTGTCAGGTGTAGCTCACACAGGCCAGACACACACTACACACCACCCCGGTCCATATACTGCTCCCGCTGTCCGTGTCAGGTGTAGCTCACACAGGCCAGACACACACTACACACCATCCCGGTCCACATACTGCTCCCGCTGTCCGTGGTAGGTGTAGCTCACACAGGCCAGACACACTACACACCATCCCGGTCCACATACTGCTCCCGCTGTCCGTGTCAGGTGTAGCTCACACAGGCCAGACACACACTACACACCATCCCGGTCCACATACTGCTCCCGCTGTCCGTGTCAGGTGTAGCTCACACAGGCCGGACACACACTACACACCATCCCGGTCCATATACTGCTCCCGCTGTCCGTGTCAGGTGTAGCTCACACAGGCCAGACACACACTACACACCATCCCGGTCCATATACTGCTCCCGCTGTCCGTGTCAGGTGTAGCTCACACATGCCGGACACACACTACACACCATCCCGGTCCACATACTGCTCCCGCTGTCCGTGTCAGGTGTAGCTCACACAGGCCGGGCACACACTACACACCATCCCAGTCCTCATACTGCTCCCGCTGTCCGTGTCAGGTGTAGCTCACACAGGCCAGACACACGCTACGCACCATCCCGGTCCACATACTGCTCCCGCTGTCCGTGTCAGGTGTAGCTCACACAGGCCAGATTCACACTACACACCATCCCGGTCCACATACTGCTCCCGCTGTCCGTGTCAGGTGTAGCTCACACAGACCGCACACACGCTACACACCATCCCGGTCCATATACTGCTCCCGCTGTCCGGGTCAGGTGTAGCTCACACAGGCCGGGCACACACTACACACCATCCCGGTCCACATACTGCTCCCGCTGTCCGTGTCAGGTGTAGCTCACACGGGCCAGACACACACTACACACCATCCCGGTCCACATACTGCTCCCGCTGTCCGTGTCAGGTGTAGCTCACACAGGCCAGACACACACTACACACCATCCCGGTCCACATACTGCTCCCGCTGTCCGTGTCAGGTGTAGATCACACAGGCCGGGCGGAGATACCAGCCACGGCTGCTCTGGAGCCCGACGTGGTTGAGAGTTGTGACATATCCCGTGTTGTTTTGTTATTATTATTTCACTTAAAGTGAATGTTTCACCTTTCTGAAAGTTGTCAATTATACGCTGGTTGTAGTAGAAAATATGAAGTAAGTGCTGCTGAAAACGATGGTGATATTTTTTTTCACTCGCAAAGTCACTTAACTTTATACAAATTAAGTTCTTAGATTTGTGTGAATGACGTCATTATTGAGCTATAGACCGCCGCTGATTGGCTGCCAAAGTGGGATTGGCTGAAAAAGTGTCAGTCAGCCAATCAGCGGCTCCACCAGCCGGGGGTCATTTTCCAAATGGTAAATTAAATTGCTTAAAACGGTTAAGTTTTGGGAAAATGACCTTAGTAATTTTGACATTTCAAGAACGGCCCAAGATAATGGCTATCTCAGTTTAAAACGAATACAAAGGTGAAACATTCCCTTTATGAGGAATTGCGATACTGCTAGTATTTTCATGCAATTGAATGACAGCTGATGAGAGGAGCAATGACCATGACTTTTTACATCGTCCAGTGGTTTATGAAAACCACGCGTTTGTGTATGTATGTGCACTGTGCATTGTGCATGCTTATTGTGATCAGTCGTTCAGGAACTAGTGATGTTCTCGTGACAAGTTTCCAGCGCTCTGATTGGCTGCTGTGTTGCCTTCGGGTCACCGCGGCGAGCATTGTCGCTGATACCGGGAGGACTAATGCTGACGGTATGTCTGTCTGTGTGTGGCAGATTCTGCTCCCGTTCCGACGCACAGCGCACTGACCTTCACGGAGCTGGTTAAAATCAAGGAGGCGCTGAAAAAGCTGATGGAGAAGTGTAACAAGGACGGTGAGTACGGGAGAAGGTACAAGGTTCGTACTGAATAGAGGCAATGGGTGCGCTAATTATACAGCTGGTGAACGGTACTAAGACTGATTATACAGCTGGTGAACGGTACTAATACTGATTATACAGGTGGTGAACGGTACTAAGACTGATTATACAGCTGGTGAACGGTACTAATACTGATTATACAGCTGGTGAACGATACTAAGACTGATTATACAGCTGGTGAACGGTACTAAGATTGATTATACAGCTGGTGAACGGTACTAAGACTGATTATACAGCTGGTGAACGGTACTAAGACTGATTATACAGCTGCTGGTGAACGGTACTAAGACTGACTATACAGCTGGTGAACGGTACTAAGGCTGATTATACAGCTCGTGAACGGTACTAAGACTGATTATACAGCTGGTGAACGATACTAAGACTGATTATACAGCTGGTGAACTGGTACTAAGACTGATTATACAGCTTGTGAACGGTACTAAGACTGATTGTACAGCTGGTGAACGGTACTAAGATTGATTATACAGCTGGTGAACGGTACTAAAACGGATTATACAGCTGGTGAACGCTACTAATACTGATTATACAGCTGGTGAAAGGTACTAAGACTGATTATACAGCTGGTGCACGATACCAAGACTGATTATACAGAGCTGGTGAACCGGTACTAAGACTGATTATACAGCTGGTGAACGGTATTAAGACTGATTATACAGCTGCTGGTGAACGGCACTAAGACTGATTATACAGCTGGTGATCGGGTACTAAGCCTGATTATACAGTTGGTGAACGGTACTAAGACTGATTATACAGCTGGTGAACGGTACTAATACTGATTATACAACTGGTGAACCGGTACTAAGACTGATTATACAGCTGCTGAACGGTACTAAGACTGATTATACAGCTGGAGAACGGTACTAAGACTGATTATACAGCTGGTGAACGGTACTGAGACTGATTATACAGCTGGTGAAAGGTACTAATACTGATTATACAACTGGTGAACCGGTACTAAGACTGATTATACAGCTGCTGAACGGTACTAAGACTGATTATACAGTTGGTGAACGGTACTAAGACTGATTATACAGCTGGTGAACGGTACTAATACTGATTATACAACTGGTGAACCAGTACTAAGACTGATTATACAGCTGCTGAACGGTACTAAGACTGATTATACAGCTGGTGAACGGTACTAAGACTGATTATACAGCTGGTGAACGGTACTAAAACTAATTATACAGCTGGTGAACGGTACTAAGACTGATTATACAGCTGGTGAACGGTACTAAGACTGATTATACATTTGGTGAGCGGTACTAAAACTGATTATACAGCTGGTGAACGGTACTAAGACTGATTATACAGCTGTTGAACGGTACTAAGACTGATTATACAGCTGGTGAACGATAGTAACACTGATTATACAGCTGGTGAACGGTACTAAGACTGATTATACAGCTGGTGAACGGTACTAAGACTGATTATACAGCTGTTGGTGAACGGTACTGAGACTGATTATACAGCTGGTGAACGGTACTAAGGCTGATTATACAGTTGGTGAACGATACTAATACTCATTATACTGCTGGTGAAAGGTACTAAGACTGATTATACAGCTGGTGAACGATACTAAGACTGATTATACAGTGGTGAACCGGTACTAAGACTGATTATACAGCTGGTGAACGGTATTAAGACTGATTATACAGCTGTTGGTGAACGGTACTAAGACTGATTATACAGCTGCTGGTGAACGGCACTAAGACTGATTATACAGCTGGTGATCGGGTACTAAGCCTGATTATACAGTTGGTGAACGGTACTAAGACTGATTATACAGCTGGTGAACGGTACTAATGCTGATTATACAACTGGTGAACCGGTACTAAGGCTGATTATACAGCTGCTGAACGGTACTAAGACTGATTATACAGCTGGTGAACGGTACTAAGACTGATTATACAGCTGGTGAACGGTACTAAGACTGATTATACAGCTGGTGAACGGTACTAAGACTGATTATACAGCTGGTGAACGGTACTAAGACTGATTATACTGCTGGTGAACGGTATTAAGAATGGTGTGTGACTGGAGTCATGGAGGTACAATAACTCGTTTGTCGAATTGAGATGTTCTTTGATCATATGCATATCTTTCCAATTACCCGCAATATATTTAAAGGGAATGTTTCACCTTTCTGAAAGTTGTCAAATATACGCTGGTAGTAGTCGACAATATGAAGTAAGTGCTGCTGAAAACAATGGTGATATTTTTTATTTCGAACAGTCACTTAACTCTACAAATTAAGGTTTTAAATTTGGAATGATGACGCCATTATTGAGCTGTGGACCGCCGCTGATTGGCTGGCAAAGTGGGATTGGCTGAAAAGGTGGCTGTCATCCAATCAGCGGCGGCACTAGCCTGGACTCCATTTTGCAAATGGGAAATTCAATTGCTTAAAAACTGCTAAGTTTTGGGGAAAATGACCTTAGTATTTTCGACATTTCAATAACCGCCAAAGATAATGTCTATCTCAGTTCAAAACCAATACAAAGGTGAAACATTCCCTTTAATGACAGTCAGCCATGTGACGCAGCCAGGTCCGCTGACCCGTTTCGCCTGCGCCGGCCACACAGGTCCCGAAGAGCATGTGCCCCGCCTGCGCACGGCGCGCCTCATCTCCATCTCCTGGGTGGAGAGGCGACTGCGTGCAGAGGCGCAGGGCGACATACGGACGGTGAGTGGGTGATACCTCACTGCCTGACGCCCCGGTGCGGTCCTCAGACGGCGGTAATCGATTACCTGGCGGGAGACCTCACTGCCTGACGCCCCGGTGCGGTCCTCAGACGGCGGTATCGTTTACCTGGTGGGAGACCTCACTGTCTGACGGTGCGGTCCTCAGACGGCGGTATCGTTTACCTGGTGGGAGACCTCACTGCCTGACGCCCCGGTGCGGTCCTCGGACGGCGGTATCGTTTACCTGGTGGGAGACCTCACTGCCTGACGCCCCGGTGCGGTCCTCAGACGGCGGTATCGTTTACCTGGCGGGAGTCCTCACTGCCTGACGCCCCGGTGCGGTCCTCAGACGGCGGTATCGTTTACCTGGTGGGAGACCTCACTGCCTGACTCCCCGGTGCGGTCCTCAGACGGCGGTATCGTTTACCTGGTGGGAGACCTCACTGTCTGACGCCCCGGTGCGGTCCTCAGACGGCGGTATCGTTTACCTGGTGGGAGACCTCACTGCCTGACGCCCCGGTGCGGTCCTCGGACGGCGGTATCGTTTACCTGGTGGGAGACCTCACTGCCTGACGCCCCGGTGCGGTCCTCAGACGGCGGTATCGTTTACCTGGCGGGATACCTCACTGCCTGACGCCCCGGTGCGTTCCTCAGACGGCGGTATCGTTTACCTGGTGGGAGACCTCACTGCCTGACGCCCCGGTGCGTTCCTCAGACGGCGGTATCGTTTACCTGGAGGGACCTGCCACCCGCAGGACGTGTCTGTGTGGCTGGCGATGACAAACAGACTGGATGGTGTGCTCACAGTGGTTGGACGATGCTTGCCATGATACTTGGTGCTAGACATTCGTGTCAAATGTATGAAGTGTGCTGTTGGGTGTGGAGTGCTTATGATGATTGATGCATAATCAGTGCATAAAGGCGAAGCTAGTGTCGTAGTTTTGAGTCACTGGGTGTCATCATTTGAACTTCCTTGGTTATTAGCAAGGCATCTACTGTCCGCTGTGTGGAGTGTGGACGGCTTTTATATTGTATTTAAATGGTGCGACGAATCGCATGGTCATTTGGCGCCCATCTGTGTTGACGGTAGTGTCCGTGTTGCCGGCACAGAGCTCTCACGGCAAGCAGGGCAAGTCCAAGTACGACGCTCTGCGGTGCGGCCCGACGCCGCCGACGCCGGTAACGCCGGCCCAGCGTACCGTCTCCGCCGTGGGCGACACTCCTCGTGGCAAGGGCACACCAATGCTGACCAAACCGACATCCGGTCAGTACTGCTGGGTGTTGTCCAGCTCAGCTGTGGTTATGTGGCGTACATAGCGACATGGTCAACATATCAATTTGACCATGTACATGATATGGGGGCTTGGTTTTACTGTTTTATACTGTAATCACTACTGGTCCATTTGACTTGAAGACTTTAATAACCCGCGCCGTGCCGATGCTTGGCGCCACCTTCGCCGTGCCAGGGGGGGGGGGGGGGTCGACCCTCCCCTGGAACTCGGCTCCTATGGAACGTCTCTAGAGAAGAAGAAAAAAGGAAAATAACGTTCGAAAGCTCATCAAAAATAATTTTGAAACTGTTTCGTTCATGTTTTGGCTGAGGCCAACATTGAGGTCATCAGAGGTCATCAAAGGTCCGATTTACCAGGTTTAGGACTTCGCTCCAGAACCCCCAAATATCAAGGGACATATGGTAGTTAGGAACAAACGGAAACAAATTAACCGTAAGCTCTTGTAATATGCAATTGCCATCGGTGTCCTCAAATGTTAGCTTAAGGTCATTCTTTTTTTGTTGGGGGGGGGGCAAAACAGTTTACAAATACCTGTTTACCTGATAATGACAAGGCAATAATTTTCACGCCATCGTCTCGTCTCGTCAATGCGCTTCGAATCTTATTCATGTTGACCAGTTTAGGTCAACTTATAATTTTGACCTTAGGACAAGGTCAAGTAGCCATGCTGCATATTGGGAGACGTGTCTCGACGAGACAAACATATTGGTGCCGGTTTCACTTCTCTATCTTCATTCTGTCGAGAGTTATTGACACAACAGTTTTGGTGACCTCAGATGATCTCGGCTGAGTCTGTAGGAGTCACTAAACAAAAATTGTTCCTGGATCATCAATAATTGCATATGATAACCTGATACAGAAGGAATTGGACTTATATCATGCGTATCCTCGGAATAGTAAGTATTTGAATATTTCCCCATTGACATAATGGGGAGGTCACGAAATTGACCCAATCTTAGGTTACCGATATACAAATACATCCGAGATATTGGAGTTGTAGGTACCTGTGACTTTATGAAATCCTGTAAGTTTGAGACATCGGTCATAAACTGTGGCTGTGGTGCGACGGCAAACTTTGTTTTAGGCAAGGTCTCGTGACCTAGCTTGGTGACCTGACTGAGATGACCCGAGTTCAAGCATTTCACACAATGTGGGTAACTGATGCCCGAGCACCTGTGCCCGAAACGGCGTCACGTAGGCGCGGGTTAAGTCGCTTGTGGATGACGGATGAATACATAGAGCGACATCTCATGGTTTATCGTATGTATCGACGATTGCTTTTATTTTAAGTTGAATGCTCTTCCAACATGTACTTCTTCGTGCTCACTTCTCCTAGTTCCTACTTCTGTTTCTTCTATCACATTGTACTTATGGGGAATCAGTCTGCAGCTCCTAGGGTCAATCAAGCCGCTACGTCTTCTTAACATATGTACTGATTATTTACAGGTGATCCAGAAAATGCCTCGCCTGGTCTCACCATGTCGGTGGAAATCAAGGAAGAGGGTTTCGGCGCTACCACGTCTTCCTCGCCTGCTGACGGTAATAATAACCTGCTGGATAGGTCAAGCAGATGATTGTGTATCACAGCTTCCCTCTTGGATTTTCAGATGCAGGCAATAGGATAGGTCGGAAGGTTTGAACGGGGCGTAGTGTGGTTGATCACTTTAAAGCCTTTAGACAGATCAAGAAGGCAAATAAGAGAGATCCTGGCGTTCTTTACCAGAAATGATGTGTTCGGAAAGAAAGAAGCGCGGTTTCGGTGGACATTTGTTTGCTGAAACCGTGTGGCGAAGGGTAAAGTATCATATGCGTGGATCTATATCTCCTTGAGGGTGGCCGAGCACCCCTCCCCCCCCTCCCCTCAATGCCGATTTGAGCACCGCAATCATGTTTAGTTTATTCAATGTATCATCAACGGGCAAAAGTGGCCCAATTACAGACGAAGTCACTGGGTAAAAACAGACAAACAAATAAAACCATAGTCTTAGTCGTAAAATGTCGTAGTCCTTTGACCTGACCGGGCATGACCTTGACCTTATGCGATGCTGAAAAGGAAATAGGCCATCATGGGTAGCATGCGAAAGGCCATGATACAGCGAATACACTGGTCCCATTTACTTCTACTTGATGCTTCAATTGATATTGATTTAATGTAGCCACGGGGACTCCATTGTATTTGCACAATTTACCATGTGCACTTGAATCGTTATGAATTGTTAATTTTGTTATTCAATCAGTCTTGACTGAATGCGGGTTTTGATTCAATCGCGATTCATGAATCAAAATATCTGGTGGTGAATCGATTCTATTTTTATTCAAGGAATTTTGATCGAACGATTCCAATCGATTCAATCGGAGTCCAATCAATAACCAGTGGACTGAAAACATACCATGGTTTCAGCCACGGTGATCCGTGGAAAACCAAGGTTCTGATCAATTCGTGGCTCTAGGACCATAAGACTACCCAAAACCACCTTCATCACATCACACGACGAAACCGGGGGAATATCGGCGAATCGATGTTTCTCTCCTTCGTAAAGTTGTTAGCTGTTTGTCTCCTCTGGGGTGGCCCTCTGCCCTGCAAAGGTGCCCTCGGCCCCCACAGATATATTTCGATTGAATAACCGATTTCACCGCATATCTGACGAATACATTTAGAGCTGTGTGCCAGCATTTGGCCGACACGACCGATAATGAATGGGTCTCTCGAAAACATGTCGACGTTGAGCCGATATCAGCCCGATGCTTGGTAGGACGACGGCCCAAGTTTCGTGTATTTCGTTTCGAAAGCAATATGCCACGTTTACGTGGTATGAGCATTATTCGAAAGTTTAAAAAAAAACGTTTAAAACGCCTAGCAATTATTTCAATTATTAACTTCTAACCGTAATATGTGAGATGATGCACATTGTACAGTAATCAACAATCAACGGCAAAAACCAGGAACTACTATTCTTAGTTTTAGTGCCTCGTTTTCCATTCCAAGGGATATAATTTTGCATTGCAAGGGGTACCTATTCCATGGGTTGGATCTGCACTCATTAATACGATAATTTGATGAGTTACTAATTGCACCGGCTATTTTATTAATTAAATAGTTTTTTAGTCCAAAATGAAACGTCTCACAAAATGTTTAACTGATGTTTTTTGTTTGATTGTGTCAGGGATATGATGGCTCTAATTGAGCCCTTGACCCATTGGCGCATCCAGAACATCCAAAAACGTCTGTTTGAAGAAATGTCTCAAAAACTCATTTCATTTTGTTTGTTTTTGCAAACCAAGTCGTGTCGTGCCGAGGCGAGGGTGGGGCGATCGGAGGTGGTTGGAAATTTGTCACCATCTACCTGGATAGCTGGGCTAGGGGACAGAGCGAGGTTTGTCAACATGCGATGCTCCGTTTGTCCGTGACTGGCCGAGAGGCCGCTCCGTAAGCCGGGCCGGCGGCGCGGACTGCTTAGATCGCGTGTCGCGAGGGGCGATTCTGCGTGTGAGCCGAGGGCGGGATTGCGCCGTAGTGCCGACACCGGGAGCGCTTGGCTTTGATGCAGCCGTGCAACCAACCAAACCATCTAATAATGGCTTTGCATTCTATGATACCTTGTCGTGCAGAGAATGACGAATCGGTAGACATACCATTGGTCTGCATTTTCGCCATATCATACGCTATAACCCTGGCCAAACGAAAGGGGCACGAATGCGGACAAAATGTCGATTACAAAAAAGGCCCTCGACAGATTTGTGAAAAATTTACATCGCTGAATTCCGCGTGAGCTCAGCTTTCCAATGGTGCATCTACCGCAGTTTGAGCCCTCCGAACCCTTCCAACGAACCGTGAGGGTCAGATGACGTCACACGAGGTCACCAACACTTGTTTACCAATAACTTTCTACAAAATCAAGATAGATAAGTGAAACTGGTACCAATGTGTTTGTCTCGTCAAGGCACGTCTCCCAATGTGCAACATAACCTAATTGGGTCACCACTTGACCTTGACCTGAGGTATTTTTGTTTAACCCTCGTCCTACGGGGGGGATGTCCTAAAACGACCCCCCCCCCCCCCTGAGGTTTTTCTTGCATAACTTTTTAGACATGCGGTGCATCTTGCTGAAATTTGCAGTATCCAAGTATACAATTATACGTTTGCTGTACAAATTTCATTGAAATTGTTTGAGAAATTTGGGAAATAATGATGTTTTGATGGCGTCATCTTGGTGGAAAAAAACGTTAAATGTTTGAAAAATCGTAGAAAAGAGAGTTTTGAAGCCAATTGCAAACTCAATTTAGCAAATATATAAAATATAATTTTCTTAAAAACTTATTTTGTTTTAGAAAAATCACCATTAAATCAAAAAATCAAACATGTAAAGAAAAAACGGAATATTTGTGAGAGAAATGAGTATGGACAATACTCAAACCAAATTTCAAAGAAATATCTATATTTTTGACTGAGTGATGGCTCCCTAAGTGTAATAAATTCATGACGTCATTTTTAAAAATAACTTTGTTTTGCCTTTTTTTGACCAGATACGAATGAATACCTATACCTTTTCTGTATTTCTGAGACAAAACTGGTCTAGGAACATGCCTTTTTATTTACATTTATCCATTTCCCATTGTGAGGTTTTCTGACAGAGCAAAATCGCTGTTCTGGACGTGGTCGATCGAGGTCATTCACTTGACCTAGAAGGTCACTCGTTTACCTGAAACCTAGAGGTTGAATACCGTTAGATTCAAAACATGACAGGCAACATGTTGATTCTTACCGCGTTGCTCTATGTTGCTTGGTTTGGAAGTTAACAGGGGGGGGGGGGGGTGGTCTTTTTAGGACCCCCTCCCGTAGGGCGAAGGTGAAAAAAGCTCCCGTAGGGCGAGAGTTAATGACATAACCTGGTCATCATGCATATGATACGAAGCGCCTTGACGAGACAAACACGATGGCGTCAAAATTATTGCCCTATCTTTGTTAGGTAATATAATGTTTGTGACAACTGTTTTGCTAAATATAGCTTTTTTAACATTTGATGAGATATGGAGCCTAAACTATTGACCTGAACTAAAATCTGAGGACGCCTATGTCGATTTCATTTTTCATGAGCTTTCTATTGCTTTTTTTCCGTTTGTTCCTAGCAGCTAGCATAGTTCCTGTGATATCTGGGTATTTCTGGAGCGAAGTCCGAAAACTTGCAAACCTGACCCTTGATGACCTCTGGTGACCTCAATATTGACCTGATAAAAAAAAATGTGGAAATAGTTCCAAAATGCATTTTTACTAGCTTTCACGGTGTTTTCGGTTTTTGTCTACGTCCCATAGGATCCGAGTTAGAGGGGCGTCGACTCCCCCCCCCCCCCCCCCCCCCCACGGCACTGCGAAGGTCGCGCCGAGCACCCGCACGGCGCGGGTTAAAGGGAATGTTTCACCTTTCTGAAAGTTGTCAAATATTTGCTGGTTGTGTAACGCTGGTAACATTAAATAGCCGTACAACCGACTTTTCGTCATTTAGATCACCACAGGGCGGACCCGGCCGCTGACGAGGAAACGTCAGCTGGTATACATAGAACCAAGAGAGCATCGGTTGCCGGGCACCACGGTATCTGACCCAGCCGGCCGACAATCCACCCTCCTGTCACGTACGAAGACCGGATGCCCCCAACCACCAGAGACCAACCAGCCAGCAGGGCGTGACGAAATCACTGGCCATAATTCCGCCGACTCGCAAATACGACATAGCTGGACGGCAGCGGATCAAATAGAGCTACCATTGAGACGGCCGGCCAGGAAGCCACTCACGCCCAAGGCCGCGGTGAAGGGACGGCCGGCGCATACTAGGCAGCTGGCCGAACACAGGTGCGTGTCAGGAAGGGACCAGGCGGGACGTAACGTCTTGTTTAGTCTTAACACCATCCAAACAAATGGAGAGCAGCACTCCTAATCGCCAGGTGTGTAAACCCGAGAAGGAGCGCCACGCCCACTGTGTAAACTCAGACATCCGGCCGCCTAGGCCAGGTGTGAACAACGACGGATAGAGCTGCTTTGCCACGCACCCGGGTTAACCAGGACAGGAAACAACACCGGGACGCACTAGCGAGAGACCGGAGGGAGCTGGTTAACCGGTTAACCAGAACAGGAAAACACCACAGGAAGCGGATTTGGCGGATTAATCAGCACAGGGTGAACCCGGTCAACAGCTGGGGTTGACAACAAGATTCGGAGGTAGCGGATCCGTCAAGAAACAGGGGAACCCGTTTAACGTCGGATGTCGCTAACTAGGTCCGGACGATGGCTGTAGACCTAGATGACTAGATCGAAAGAGAAAAATGGACGGTGGCGAAGGGTCAGGGCAACAGGCCGGAAGAGACCATTAGCAGACGGAAGCCCACCGTCGCAGACGGCAGGTGGGCGGGAAGTCACACGTCCGGCATAGGCGGAAGTAAGAGGAGATATAACGGGCAGAGGTGGAGTATATGGTATACAGATGTGGAGTACAGAGGTGGAGTAATGAGGCTCGCGGGGAGCCTCATTCGCGGGGAGATTTGTGAAAACTTTGGTTTTTGACCACTAACAAAAAATCATTTAAAATAAATCAATTAAAAAAATCATTTCTTCTGAAAAATGCCATAAAAATCAAACATTGCAAATATGTTTTAAAAAAAATCACCGGATTTCGCATCTTTATACATACAGAGAGGATTTAAAACAAACCTTTCCTAGTAAAAGCTTAGTAGACTTTCTTTTGGAATAGGAAACGTGTCAATTTGTTGCCCATTTCAGGCGATTTGGGAGGCTTGGCCGCTTTGCCCCCTTGGATCCGCCAGCGGCCAAAAACATTTTTTTTGGGGGGGGGCGAGCGGGTACCATTAAGGGGGGGGGCGAGGGTACCATTGGCGGAAGGGGGCGAACTCAACATTGGGGAGGGGGGACGAGGACCACCCTAAAAGTATATAAATCGATACCTATGCACAATGCATAATTGATGACCGCTGGTAGTGACCTCAATATTGACTTGAAACGAAAATAGCCGAAATAATTTCGATATGAGTTTAGACGAGCTATCAAACGGCATTTGTGAATTCTCCCTAATTGCCATTCGAGCGGAGTTCGGGGGGGCGTCAGATACCTCCCCTGGCACGACTAAGCTGGCGCTGAGCACCGACAGGGCGCGGGTAACTCTCGCCCGGGTAGGGGGGTGGATGCCCCCCCCCCCCTCCTCGGTTTTCCTGGAATAACTCGGGTAGTTTCCAACCGATTTCGATGCAACTTTCAGTACCCTACTTTCGAGGGAAAAAAATCCCACATACTCTAAAAAAAAATGAATTTCCAAACCACATGACCCGTGACCCGTGACCTGTTTCTCAGGTCATGTCATGCGCAACTGGCGTCCTGCAGTGTCGATGCTTGTAACTTCTGCAGTTTTCGAGTGTTTGTTGTTCAGGAGCATATGCACAGGTGTTTCCAGGTGACAGTTGTGGTTTCCACGGAGATTGTGACCTCGATTGACCTTTTCAGAGGTCAACTGAGGTCATTGACCTCCGATAATCTCAGACGAGTTTTTTTGGGCTTCTGGCGGTTTCTAGGACATTTTGTGACGCTGATTTCAAATTTGGGATCCATTTTACATAATTATATGTTCCACTGGGAGTCATGTGCTTCCACAGGTCAACTGAGGATACTGACCTCCGATGACCAGACATGACCTTTTGGGAATTTAGCAGTTTTAGGACATTTTGTGACTGATTACGAATTTGGCACCCATTAAGCACTATGATATGCTCATTCACGAGTCTAGCTCGATAAAATTCAATTTATACGCATTTTCAATTTGGATGACATTTGGGTCATTGCCATGACCTCAGAGGTCACCTAATGACCTAATACCTTCAAATCAAATCTAATACCAAAAAATCAGCGGCTTCCCCTAGTCACAAGCAACACGCTCGTCTTTGAATCGAAGCTCTAGCTCAATTAGGGGCGAAACGCTAAGGGGGTCGTACCCCTCCCCCTACCCGAACACGTAGTGATTTTGCCCTACCCGGGCGAGGGTTAAGCACTGCTTTGAAACAAATTCTCCCTTGTATAAGCTGCTTAGATTTTCCTCTAGGAAATGTGTTAATTTTCGACCGATCTAGTTGTATTGGTAAAGCTATGGCGCCTGTGGACCCCTTCGCTCCGTTCATGTTCGGTCCCTCAATCGTTTTCAAAAATTGACATCGCAGGTATGGACCTTTGATGATGGGCACGTTTATCTTTATCATTTATATTCAACTTCATTGTATTATTCAACTATTGTATTTATATTTTACACTTATGTTTGTCATTATCACAATATGATTAATATTTAGTTTCCCTATTATGTTATAATCATGTATTACTGGCCTGCTGCCATGTAATATTCATACACTAGCAAACAACTCATTCACTAAATATAAATGTTGTCCATTTGAGATCACACAGTAACCATCTGTTCCCCAGGTGGAGGCATGCTTCACTGTGTCCACTGCGACTACGCGTGTCTGGGGCGGGATCTTCTGGACAAACACGTGAAGCAGCGTCACGGCCACATCGGTAGGGACGGCAGACACAAGTGTGAGTGGTGCGAGTACTCCACAGACCATATGACTCACATGAGAAAACATCGCTTCACACACACGGGAGAGCGGCCGCACCGCTGTGGTGACTGCGGCAAGGCGTTTTCTGTGCGGAGTACTCTGACGCGTCACCGCCTAATACACACCGGTCAGCCTCAGAGGCCGTACGGATGTGACGTCTGCAGCAAGACGTTCACACAGGTCGGTGTCCTGGCGAAACACAAACGTACCCACACCGGGGAGATGGTCCGCCAGTGTGAGCAGTGTGGCGCCACGTTTAAATGCACGTCTAATTACATCATCCATATGAAGTGTCACAGTGGCGTGAAGGCGTACCGGTGCCATGTGTGCTTGGCCCGGTTCGTTAGACGGTCGGAACTCATTATACACATACGGACTCACACGGGGGAGCGGCCGTACGGGTGCTCCTTCTGTCCGGCCCGGTTCTCGGATCGGTCGACCATGAAGAAGCACGTCATCCGCCACCACACACACGACTACAAACACAGGTGTGACCGGTGTAGCAAAGGCTTTCTTACCCCCGATAGACTGCGGAAGCATGCAGACAAGTGCTCGGCTGTTAACTGATGTACACAATAACGTGATGCGGATTGGCCTATTGAGACACCGACGGTATTAATTATTGCCTGCTGTAGCATGAGTTTAATGTATTGTTTATTGTATGCGTCCAACTGTCACCAGCTCGGTCCAATAGCTGCTCATACTCTGTGACCGATGTGTATTGATATATTATTGAGACGTCAGGCTATACAATCAACTAAGCCCCGTATCTGCAATGTATATGCGTGATTAGATTGAACTTCGATGAATTGCTGTTGGTGTGTTTAAATATATGTTCAGCTGGTGAACGCATAATTATGTCACCTGCAAAATCGTATTACGAATATTGATATACAGATTGCCAAGGTACAATACTAACACATATACCGGGTGGGCGGACTGAGTAACGATGGGGAAGCGTTATTTAGCTATTTAGCATTAGCTTTCAACTCAAAATCAGATATATTTTCCAATGCTTCACAAGAATGGCACCAGTGACGGCATTAATCAATCAGTGTATTAAAAACCATCCACGAGGTGGCTATTCTGGTTTCATGTCAGTGTTACAAATAATATACAAAATACGATAAAAAACGAGTACACTTCACTACACTACATCGGTAAAATCACACTTCGCATAGCGGTCTTAAAACCATCCAATGAATGGGCGGCACAAGCTTGTGGTGGCAGGCGGTTCCAGACAACTGCAGCCCGATACGAAAAAGCCTTCTGAGAGGCGGTCAATCTGCACTTGTGCAGGTGGAGGCTACCTCGATCAGAGGCGCGCGTCTCGCGTGTGGAAACAGCGGCACGTGGGGTGAACATAGCGCGTATCTCGGGTGGCGCTCCCTCCTCTCTGAGCGCCTTAAACACCTTTACGGCGTCGCGGCGCGCCACCAGGGTCTCGATCTTCGGCCATCCTAAAGAATTTAGAGCCTGGGTTATATGATCATGCTTTTTGAGTCCTGTGACGATACGAGCGGCAAAGTTTATCAGTTTTTGGATTTTGACCAGTTGACCCTTGGTCGCCCCTCCCCACACGCACAGGCAGTACGTGATATGTGGGAACACGTACGCCTGAATTATAATTTTAAGGGCTTCTGAGGTGAAGTAATGCCGAACTTTGTACAGAGAGACGAGGATACCGTTACATTTTTTGGAGACACTCGAGACATGCGCGTCCCATGACAGACCACGGTCCACCACGACGCCGAGGATTTTGATGCTGGTCGAGGCCTGCACCTCGGAACCATTTAATTCAAACCGAAATTTTTCCGTTTTTGCCAAATTTTTCTTTGAGCCAACAAGCATGAAAGCAGTTTTCTTCGCGTTCATTTTGAGAGAGTTAGAATCAAACCAAGACTGGAGCTCACGCAAGGTGAGCTCCAGTCTAATTTTTAGCCCGGCGAGACCAGGTCCGTCAGGGGACGCGCAGTCAACGTGCACGGTGTCGTCAGCGTAGGAGATGAGGCGTCCATGGGTCAAATATCCATATAAATCGTTTGAGAACAAAATGAACAAGACTGGACCAATAATCGAGCCCTTGGGCACACCACAAGTCACGGGACAAGTCAACCGTCCACCACGCACCATCTGCCTTCGGCCGCTCAAATAACTCCTAAACCAGTCCACGTCATTTACACCATACCATGACAATTTTGTGAGGAGGAGGCCGTGGTCGACGCTGTCGAACGCCTTCGAGAGGTCCATCGCCGTTACCGACGATACAAGGCCTTAAGTGGCACCTCGTCCAGACCAACAGCTCGCGACGCGCGCATACGTCGGATGCACCGGGAGAGCTCCGGAACCGTCACCGGTCGGAAGGAGAAGCTGGCTGCGCAGACGGTGGGTGGTCTGGGCCTCTTGCTGCCGTCGATGACTGCGCTCCGCAGGTCGGTGGCGATGCGGGTTCCCACGGATGAGAAATGGCGGTTGAGCTCGTCCGCAGCCGTTTCGGCGTTCTCAGGGCTCGCCACAGATGCGCTCCCGGCCGGCGGCGAGGTTGCAACGGCAAACCTCTTGAAGGTCGGCCAGAAGCGACGGTGGCCACCAGACGCCATCTCCCCACACAGAAACTCACGCCTGCTCGAGATGAGGCGGCGGCATTAACGAAGCTTGCTACGGGACTTGGGTATACTAAACGGGAATATGGGGTGATAGCCTTTGACGATACCCGAGCGCTGCTCGGACACACGCTAGTAGCGCTAGTAGCGCTTTCGTTCTCCATGGCAACCAGGCGTCAGCCAATCAAAAGCCAGAAAGGGAATACGTTCTGGCTTTGCATTGGCTCACGCCTGGTTGCCATGGAGAACGAAAGCGCTACAAGCGCTACTAGCGTGCGTTCGAGCAGCGCTCCGCTTCTCAGCATATAATCAGGAACAACTCGCCACAAATGGTTAAGTGCGCCGAGAAGCATGACAATGACTTTGTAAAGAAATCGCCGACGCTAAATAGGTCGCCGTCGATGTGCATCGATGAGCTTCCGATTTAATTGCCAGTTTGGTGTTATTGTTTGTTAGTTTTTTTTGGGAAAATTATTATTTTTCATGATAATATAAAGCATAGTGTTATATACAGCCACATACAAATTATACAAAACTCCTAATGTTGAAAACAAATGAAGCGATTTTCACAAATTGAGGGTCGCAACCACTAACTATGCCGCCGTTGATGTGCATCGATGAGCTTCCGATTTTATTGCCACTTTTTCCAATCGCTGTTAGTTTTAGAGGATCGCCGGGCATATAGTCATAACAAGCAGAACGCACAATATATTTTCCACTCCATTGCGTAAAAAAGCAATACGGGAAAAGCCCGCAGTTTGATGAGGACCAAAAGTACTAGCAAGTACCGGTCGTTAAAAGTGTGGAACGCTTATCAACTTTAACTTGAAATATCTTTCGGTAGGGAAGTTTTCATGCAAAATGTGATTGGGGTTATTGACACTGGTCTATCGAACACAATTTTCTGAATTGAACCAATACTGCATTTCTCCAGATTCACCCTAGTTGATGAGATATTCAAAGACTCCAGGAATTTGATTGGGAGCAAAAAGTTATCGGGTAGACTCTAGATGGCTTCCCACTACTAAAAGCACTGCAACTATCGATTACACTGCTAACATATCGTTATCACCGGTAAATAGCAATTCGAACAAACAGCTCGTGCGCGATGATAGCAGCTGCCGAACAACAGAGCCTGGGCGGCCATCATGCTTTTCGACGATTTGTTTACAATTGTTCGTATCGCTCGTCGCCCTAAGAGCTGGAGTTTTCGCAGAAGTTGGCCGCCAGGGACATCTAGTGAGCCAGGGTGTTATGACGTCGCAAGCAAATGGTAGCAGTTAAATATTATAACACTATATATGCATTTATTTATTTATTTAATTATAAATACATTTAACTGGCAACATTTGCTTGCGACGTCATGACAACCTGACTCACTAGCGGTCCCTGGCGGTTAACTGCTACGAAAACTCCAGCTTTTAGTGTGAGCCGGTTTTGTTATCGTGGTTTTAGTTTGGTAATTGGTATGGTCCTACCAGCCAAGGCCATATACTATCAGTGCTGATACGTTGATAATTCTTCAAACGAACAACAATAGTCAGTTGTGGAAATGCCGAGTCAGTGCTGCGTCCGTGGGTGTAGATTGAGATACAAAAAGCTTGCACATGACGACGAAGAAGCACCTGGATCGCTGCACCGGTACGTGATGGTATACGGTTTTGACTGGTAGTTGTTTGAATAAAAATAATTTGTAAACACCAAAGCCTTTTGCTATTAAAATGTATCGTAAATCTTAGGCATGTCAGTTTGGTCATAGGCTGTCTTCGGGTTATTCCGTAACCTGATTCCGATTTTTAACAATCAATATAAAAAACCAATGGCTAATAATCTTAAAATGTACATATTTCAAACTCAATTTTCAAACTGCTTAGTACCATTAGCATGAGCTAGCATGAGGTAGCAACTGCAACTAATCAGATTTGTAACCTGAAAATGGACTATGATTGAAACTGAGGTATTAGTTCAATAATTCACCTCCCCCAGCTTATGGTGTTCTTGAGGTCATTAATAGAAGAAGAGTAGTCTGCTGACTATAATAGTATGACAGACTGAACAGTGGGTTATCTTTCTTGTAGAGGTTGATTTTCCATTGGGTCCACAGTGCTGGAATATTTTTTATCTTTGCACTTCGCTGAGATGTAAATATAAAAAGGTTTAATGCACGTTCAATGATTAAGTGAAATAATGTGTTATCTTTGCATCCTTCTGAAATAATAATAATAAATAAAAAAAATAAGGTCATGTGAGTTCCGACTAAAAATCAAGTACTGAACTGGACTGAATCAACTTCTACTTAAAAATATATATAATTCTTCATGTCTCCCTTGTGGAAGATAAGATCTTTTCTGTGCATGTTCCTGAAAACCCTCACTTCTTCGTTGCTCCGTTTTTCAGTCACACGCTTGGAAAATATATTCTTATCTTCCACTTGGAGCCATGGAGAATCCTCTATATATTTGACTATGAGATGGTCTGGGGGTGGGGGTCCACGTCCAGGGGGCGACAACCCACTCAGTGGGTTTCACAGCACAGCGAACAAATGCGAGCGGAGCGGTCTAAGCATGGGTAAACATGGGGACCGTAATTGCTGTAAAGGTTAGGTCAAGTTTGATTACTTATAGTTTTTGGTGACGCCATAGTTTTGGTATTACTGATACGCTTTTATGTCTGTAGTAATAATACTCTCTTCTTGTATTAGGGACCTCAAGAACACCATTAACTGGGGAGGTGAATTACTTAACTAAAATATGAAACTGAACAGAAACTTGTCCCTTATGTCATTACCCTACCAGGAATTGGGTGTGGATAGCATGTGGGCCCACTCCTGCCGCACGAGGGCCTCATGCGGCCACAGTGGGCCCACATGCTATCAACACACAATTCCTGGTAGGGTAGTGTAATTATATCATTGCCATGTTGTGTTGTCATTAGTGTAACACTTCAGTTTTATAATTATTTTTGACCTCAACGATCATCTTCAAAAGAGAGCTATTATATATGATAATTGTTTTGTAATGGTTATTTTTGATAGATCACTAAATACATATATTGAATTATTTTTGACTTTTGAAGACAAAAATGTTGTTTATGTTGGGTCCAGACTGGTTACGGATTAAACTTTTTGGCATGATTCAATCACAATTCATTTTGGAACCTGAATTATTTAAATCACTGTTCAATTCATGGAACAAATTTGTGTGAATTGATTAAATTAATGCGGCAAAAAATGTGCATGTATATATGTTCTGTATTTTAGGGTGCCAGTGGCGGACAGCCAGCTGTTGGCTGCCTCGATGGCAGCATGCAGATTGAAGGAGGCAATGTGTTTGCATCTTCTTCAAGCACTTCAAGCTCTTCAAGCTTCTTTCTTCAAGCACACAGCACTTTGCGGCTCATGATTATGAGTCAGGCTCACATGTTAAGTTGAAGAAGTCTGCCATCCCATCACTGGTATGTGTCGATCCTTACTGCTCATGTTAAAGTAGGTGCTTAACTTTGATAAACTTTGCCTTGTGAAGGAATACACACATTTTGGCAGCACTGATTTCTTTGAAAATCATTGTAACGCTTACCATTTGGGCCAAATTTTGTTTACACTTTATTGACTAGCATCAGGGGCAGATCCAGGGGGAGGCAATTGGGCACATGCCCCATGAAACGTCTGAGGAGGGCCCCCTCTGCGTGGACGGATGGGCTTGTGTCCATCCGTGTCTGAGGACCTGAGGGCCCCTTGCCAAGCCTGGGGCACAGCCATGACTGAGAAGGCCCTTTCCAGGCCTTTGATGGCCCAACACTGGTCTGAAAGGGCCCTCGCTGGGCCTGAGAGGGCATTTACCAAGCTTTCAGCAGAGGCCTTACGACAGTCTAAGGGGCACTTACCAGGCTAAGGGAGCACAAATCTGGTTTGAGAGGGCCCTTCTTAGGTCTGCATGTGCCAGTGGTCCTCTCAGGCCAGCATAGGGCGCTCTAAAGTCTTGCAAGGGCCCTACAAGACTGGCATAGAGCCCTCTCAGGCTTGACAAAGGCCTTCAAATACCTGAAAATACACTCAGACCGACTGGAGGCCCTTTCAGACTGGCACAAATGTTCGGGGGCCCCTTGCAGCTCGTGGGCTCTTTGACGTCTGATGTGCCCCACCCTTATTTTCTTTCCTGGATCCGCCGCTGACTAGGCATGAGAGGTTTTCCAGTGTTGTATGGAAGTGTGTTGGTGAGAAGTACAAGAAGAAGTTAAATCAAATATGTTTGTGTAATTTTGCCTCAGTATTACTGCTTACAAACGCATATTTCTCAAGCATTTCAATGTACATTACTGGTACATACTTGGGTTCCAGTGGTCTTTTGTACAAGCATAGCATGACTTAATATTTCCTGGCACTGTTTATGTCTGTTCATGTGATTTCATTTACACTATAACAATGAATAATCGAGCAAAATACATCAGTCAGTATCTAATGGCATTATATCATTCACATTTCATGAACTGAGTGCCTTTCCTCCGGCCTGGCCTCTGACATGACTCCTGACGCGACCTCTGACATGACATCTGACCCGACCTCACTCTGTGTGTGACCTGAAGGGGGGGGGGGCCGCTGTTTGACATCTACCCTGACCTCTGTCTGTGTGACTTGGAAGGAGACACAGTTGCTGTCTGACATCTGGTCCGACCTCTGGCATGCCATCTGACCTGACCTCACTGTGCATGACATGCAGGGGGACGCTGTTTGCCATCTGACCTGACCTCTGTCTGTGAGTGGCTTGCAGGGAGACATGGCTGCTGTCTGACCTCTGACCAGCCTGAACTCTGCAGGGGCGTCGCCACCGGTGTGTGGGTGGGTGGGGGGGGGGGGGGGGGGGCAGCCCAGATTAGCATGATTTTAACATTAGCCCCATGGTAGGGGATGGGCAAACACCTGACTGTCTCCTTTCAAAATTGTGTGGCGGCGCCCTTGCCTCAGTGTGTGCCTGCTTGGAGACACGGCTGCTGCCTGACCTCCAGCTTGGATTCTGACGACCTCTGGCTTGGCTTCTGACCCGACCTCTGGCTTGACCTCTGGCCCGACTTCTGACATGACATCTGACCCGACCTCTGACATGACATCTGACCCGACCTCTGTCATGACATCTGGCCTGACCTCACTCTGTGCGTGATCTGCAGGGGGACGCCGTTTGACATCTGGCCTGACCTCTGGTGCATGACCTGGTAGGAGACGCGACTGCTGTCTGACCGCTGGTCTGACCTCTGGCATGGCTTCTGAACCGACCTATGACATGACATCTGACCTAACCTCACGCTGTGCGTGACCTGCAGGGGACCCTGTTTGACATATGACATGACCTCTGTATGTTACCTGGTAGGAGACGCGACTGCTGTCTGACCGCTGGTCTGACCTCTGGCATGACATCTGACCTGTCCTGTGTCTGTATGTCTCTATATGACCTGCAGGCATACGCGGTTACTGTCTGACTTCTGACCTGACCTCTGTATGTGACTGTAGTTAGGCACAACTTCTGACGTCTGACTTATATCGCACAGTTGATATTAACATGGAGTACTTGTTCGTTTGTTGTACATTTCTATGGTACGGAGGAAAGGTGAAATGGTGACATCATTTGCTGTGGAGAATGGAATTGGTGATGTTTGGTATTGTTATTGTTACGTTGCTATTGCTTTTACTTTAAAATGTACGAATGGCTCATCTGTTGACTTTGTTGTGTTTCATAATTCATAATACAGCCAGAACAAGTAAGCATTGTTTTTATCATCGGTGTTTGAACCAGGACTTGAGTGACTGTGCCTCTGGTCTAGTTCTAAGACCGCTGTAGACGAGTTGTGACGCTGATATGTGATGTCCTGCTGACAGTCAATCGAACATGTTGACGCTACATGTGGCAGTCAACTAAAAATGATAAAGAGAGAAGAAACCATTCATGAAATCATTCATTCAGAAAACCACTCATGTTTGATTGTAAGCATTATTTAATGAAGCTTGTAACTTACATCAACGATAAAGGCGTAAAGGCTGCGTAAAACTATTTATTCATCGTAACAATCTTTTTGAACGATAAACAAAGACTCGCCCGGCTGTCGGGACATTCCCGGCTGGGCGAGTCACCGCCGCTGTCAAGCGAGCCACCACCGGTGTTCCAATACAGCCTCTCAGTACGCCCTCCCGCCAGCGAGTTACGGAAAAACCGACGCAGACAACAACAAAACAAGGGAGCCTGAAGGCAGTGAATATTGAACACAATATAAAATTGGCACTGTTCTGTGACAACAAAAAATAGCAACCCACCACAATGGAAAATGAAGACAGAAATATCCCACAAAAACACAGTAACATTGTTCTTTGCTACTGGTGTCTTAACCCACGAGTTACTGGGTTATATTTCAAAACGCGACTTACTGGGGGGGGGGGGGACTATTGTTTGCCCCCCTCTGATATCCGGAACTACTGGACAGAATGTAATAATTCAAACGGCATTCGATAGCCCTGGGAAATGTATCGAGGGAAACATAATATTGTTGACCTCAGGGTCACCGATGCCGTCACAGGTCAGGTCAAGTACAAAATGTTTGACCTGTCAAAAGGTCTCGATGGATGGAATTGTCGCGCAAAATTGCGATATTAAACGCATAAGCTGTCGATAAATGGGTATGATTCGTGTGTCTAACACTTCTAAGTACCTTTCTAAGCTGTTTATGACCTTGGGTCAGGTCAAGGTCATCCGAGGTCACGAGGTAAAACTGCAGATTACGGTCATTAGACGTTGTAACACATGTGTATGGGTTTGTTTTTCGTCTAGAACGCGAAAAAATGACCTTATAACATTGTTTGTTCCATATAAATAGAAGTTAAAAGCAAAAATGGAAATGCGTTTTTTTATGCATAGTAATGCTGTGAGAAGTAGGCGATTTTTGTCATTTAAAGGTCATAGCTCGGTCATTTTTAAAGATATGGACTTTAAATTTGGTACACATATTCACCGCATAAGTCTCGATCACATATATTCCGGTTTTGGGATAATTCTGATTTTTCTTGAAATTTTGTTAAAAAAAAAATGTATTTGGATTTCTCAAAATTTTGAATTAAAAAAACTAAACAAATCCGAGATAGCAGTTTGATAGCCCTGTCTATTGTCAGCAATTTGATTTAAAACAATTTAGTTTATCTCAAATATCGTACCTTTGACAGCGTTTTCCGCAAACCATTATTTTGCAACAAAAACCGAAGAACATGACGTCACTCTGACGTCATTCCCGGTTGACCTATCATAGCCTCATATTTTTCCTTGTGCCAACATGTGTAAAATTTATTTGAGAGAAGGTACTGCAAGTTTGGTGACGATACCGGTGTTCGTTTAGGAGTTATTGCAAAATAACGGGAGGGGGGCAAAAAATAGCCCCCAGTAAGTCGCGGGTTAACTCTATTTGTAACAGGCTCCTGGCTACCCCTATTTGTAACAGGGGGGGCGGCGGATTCCGCCCCCCCCCCCCCTGGAGATCTCGAGATCTACCCGTCCGATTTTCACAAATCAAACGGCATGCTATTCCCCTCACCACGATCTACATTTCGAGAAGAAATAATAATAATAATAGGGGGGCAACAGGGGGGCAAACACCACATTTGGTATTTGTGATCCAACACAGCTGTCATGTTTATCAACCGATTTTAACGCAACCAATGGGGATCGATAGAGAATGAATTGGAAATTAATATGTGGCAGTGACTTTTGCAAATTCAAAAATCATAGGCGTGTGCAGGTCACTCAATATGGGGGTGAAGTAAATGCGTAATAAAACCATTTTTTGTTGTTCTTTTGATAAATGAAATGGTGGGTTAATGTGACATTAGACAAAACAGTTAGTAAACATATTGTTTGCCATAGGCGGTACCAGGTCAGTGAAAAAGGGAGGTAAAATAGGAAAAAATAGTAACCGCAGGCAAGTTGCTACCAGCACTATAAATATGTTACTGATCGTAGATAGTTCCTTTTTGCATGTTGTACTTCATCATAGGCGTATCCAGGATCCAAACTGGGGAGGCTCAAGACCTTTTGATAGGTATAGTATCCGCTGTTATGATACTAACTTGTCAACAGTGACTATTTCACCTACAACTTCAATTCACATTGCTTACCCCCTTTTACCCTATCTGGACTCGCCTATTATCTTATTCGTTCTTAGAGTACCCTGTGGTGCATGTTTCATCCGAAAACTGCAGTATGTTATGTCATGTAGGTCCATGCATCTTAGTTTCCTTGCAATAATATGACCCCTTTTTTCCATTCCTGAGCGCGCCTCTGAAAAAAACGACTTAATTTCCTCTCCTGGCCTCATATGTGCATGTATCATTATAAACTAACCGTCTATTGCGCCGTAATCGCTAGCATATCGTCATCACTATGTCAGTCACCCCCCTTTTCATGTGCCTGAACACGCTCCTGCAACTCTATATGTAATACATTATGAAAATAATTAACGAGAAACTATCATTTACATCTTGATAGCTATAAATGCCCCTTACATCGCTCTATTGGTTTCCCGCCAAGCATTAAATAGTTCCTGGACCCCCCCCCCCCCTCTTTAGAAGCCCCTGAAACCGCCTGTGCCATGCAATTTGTATGATTCTTCATTAACATCAACTAATTTTCACTTGTTGCAATCACCGTAAACTGATTTAACTCCTTCATACTTGAGGCAGTTAGGAAGAAAACGTGAAGATCGCATTTCAGTATTATCGCCAAATGTCGCCGCAGAACCTTCCCAAAAACGTGCCCTGGGACCGCCTCTGTTCAGGTTAAGAACACAAAATGTTGACTTCATATGCGGCATTCAATTCTAGGAAAAGTCCCAAAATTACATGGGTCTGGTCTTAGCCGTTCGGGAGATATCTGCAAAAACCATGGGGGGCAGAATCCGCCCCCCCCCCCCCTGTTACAAATAGTTCAAATAGTTAGTGTTCTTTGCTACTGGTGTCTTAAACGAAGAAAGTACAGCATTGTTGAAATATTGCTTTCCCATGTTCACAAAAACAAAACAAAATATATAACAGAAATGGGGAAACATTCCTCCCCCTCCCATTCCAATGCCAATTATATTAAATTATATATTGAAGACAGGGTCCTAGGATTGCTTTGGAGCTGGGGATGCGGAGTGCAAAATTATGGCTACAAATAAGCATAAAGAGTGGAAAATGCAACCACAAAATATATGTATTCGGCTTTAGCAATGCCCAATTACCCGCGCACCAGAATCATTTGTGTACATATTCCAATTCTTACCTGTCTTTCCCTACACAGGCTCACCCTATCATTACATCCATAAATCAGTATCAGAGTTCAAATTATCCAATACATTTTAAAGTATGGAGTGGAAAATTCACAGGAAACTTGGGAAAAGGAGTGGAAAAATAGTACCCATAGGGTGTCGTTTTCAACCCTAATTTCCGAATGCTAGGACACTGATTGAAGATGTCCATTTTTTGTAATATGCACTGCATGTAAGTGCCCACCTATTGCAATACAAAAAGACCATAGACACATGCTGTTGAAATGCATCTAAATCAGCGTTACCAGCTTTACAGCTCTTCATAAACTTGCACTCTTCTTAGTTAGTCATCCAAGAGCCATCTTTCCTCACTGCTTATATTTTGTATACAACCACAGCTCTATGATACCCGTAACACTGCAACCAAGGTCATTGCAGCCATCACCCCAAACTTGTGCAATATGTACCTACATGTATTGAATAGGTGGTGGAGTAGTGTGATTGTATGCCATCTTGTATTGGCAATATTTATTGTCAATATAAGCAGACTGGTTATTGATTCAACTGCTTTTAACGATTCAATCACAATTCATTTCATCTTTGGGACCTGAATTATTCAATCACCATTTGATTCAATATTTTTTCATCTATTTTTCAGATTCAAATAATAGACAAAAATATTTGAATTGATTCACATTTGATTAAAATTTTATATATATGACATTTAAGTTATATCAACATTTAAATATATACACGACTGAGGGAGAGAATCTCGCTAAGGAGCTCGGTATCGTTTGGATCAGTGAGGCCACCAAGTGGCCTTTATAAATTATCCACGTTTATAAGTAAGTATAAGTATTAAATATATATATATATATATATATATATATATATATATATATATATATATATATATATATATATATATATATATATATATATATATATATATATATATATATATATATATATATATATATATATATATATATATATATATATGTTGAATAATGTGTGGTCATTATGTGGGTCATATGTGTGGTCATTAAAATATTGTTACAGCAAAAATATAATTTTAGTCATTATTGTGTTATATTGACATTTTATATTGAAAATAACTTATATGTACATTGCCAATTTAGGTATGTGCGAATCCATTAACATAAATCACACATCAGTGTCCTAGCATTGGGAAATTTGGGTGGAAAATGACACCCTATGGATACTATTTTTCCACTCTTTTTCCTGAGTTTTACTGTGAATTTTCCACTCCTTATTTTACAATGCATTAAATAATTGGAAACCTGATACTGATTTATGGATGTAATGATAGGGACAGTGCCTGTGGATGGAAAGACAGGTAAGAATTGGCATAGGTAATAACTCATTTTAGTGAGCAGGTAATTGGGTGATAAAGCCTGGTACATATGCTTTTTGGTTTAATTTTCCACTCTTTAGACTTCTTTTTAGTCAGAATTTTCCACTCAGCACCCCAGCTCCAAAGCAATTCTAGGAGCCTGTCACACATGTTCCTCACTTAACTTATTTGCCTTTTAAAGTTAAAAACACTCATCACTTTTAGCTGGTACCATGGACGCAGGCTAACACCATTGGTAGCTGTTGGTAGGGCGAACTGCTGTAACCTCGGACACATCATAACCTTGGACCTTTTATGCCATCAGAATGTGAACAATACACACTGTGCGCCGGTAGCCCCTATACTCTGATAGCATGACAAGCCTGAGGTAAGGTGACTTTTGGACTGTATACTGTGACTTTTGTTACTGGAAGACACACAATTCCAGCCATTTTCTTTGCGAAGCCTACTATGGATATTGTTACATTTTTTGGTTGGCGCGTCTGTAAATTAGGGTTCCCTATATGCCATGCCCACCATTTCCCGACACTAAAGCTATAGGGAACCCGACCAGGTAAAGAGAAGGACATGTTTGAAGATTGGGCTTTTACCATACCTACGGTGTTATAGGTACCAACTTGGAGCAAATATCTGGTAGCTAATTCCCATTCTCATAAAAGTATAATTAAATTTTGTTCACATAATTTATATTTTTCAACATTAGGGCACCTGTAGCATGTATTGATGTCTTACTTATTCTAAATTGAAATAGGTATTAACTGCGCATAGGTGGTAGGTACCTACCTAGTACCTACCACAACAATAAGAAACGTGGAATTAAAATGTATCTAAATCGGCCTTTTACAGTTTTCAATAAACTTACACAGCTTTCTGTAGTCGTCAAAGAGGTCAATACAGGGCCTATTTTAACATGTTAACGGGGGGGCAAATGCCCCCCCCCCCCAGTGAGCCGTTTTGCCCCCCCCCCCCCCGTCAAGAAATGTTGCCCACCCTGATTTCAGTATTTCCATGTCATTTTTCGCTTGATAGGTATTCAATTAAAATAAAATATGCTTACCTGGTGATAAATGTATACAAATCCAATGCAAATTGCATTATATTCCTAAGTTTTAGTATTTCCCAGCCAAAATAAGTATCTTTAAATTATTTCCAGAATATCTCGAATTGCAATATCCTTTGAACAAGTGCTCATTAGCGGCAGAGTGGGGGAGATCGGGGGTTGTTGGATCAGGAACGTCGCCACACAATTTTTAGTGGGTTGGAGCAACATAGGCGTACACAAGGGGGGGCGGGGGAACGGGGAAATTGCCCCCCCCCCCCCTATGAAGATCTGCCGTGTCCCCTTTGGTCGAAAAAAAGAATGATTTTTGATTTTTTTAAAGAGAAAAATGTGAAAATATGCCCTTTTAAAAATATTCTGGGCCAAATCCGGGGAGTTTTTTTTTTGGTGGGGGTACTTTATGCCCCCCTGAGCAAAAATTGCCCCCTCCTGGAGTACATCCTGGGTACGCCACTGGGGGGCAACTGCTGAGCCGATTTTGAAATTTGGTGTGTGGCTAGGGATCTCGGAGCAAAATTTTAGCTCCCCCCAATTCTCGAACCCTAGATCTGCTAGTGGGTCCCGGCACGACACGGATGTTGATGTAAGGACAACTGCCCATCGCCTAATTACTATTATTATTAGATGTTGACAGACGCTGGCGGATCCAGCCTCTCTCCGTGGGGAGGCATCTTTTTGTGGCAAAGGTACCCCATTTTTTATCCGCGGAGTTGGGCCGGTCACCTTATTTTTGGTATTCGAGCTTAAGAAATTCACTTTTAAAATTCACAAAATTGATTTTGTGGATTTTCCCCTGAAATTTGTATTTTTTTATTTTTGGGTCAAATACACAAAATTTCGTAAATCCGAGATCCCCATTTTCAAGAGCATGTCATTTCCTTTCTTTTGACATTTTTTTTCAATTTGCTTCAAAAGTCTATTTTCTACGATTGTTCAAGCATTTATCGTATTTCCACCCAAAATGGCATGACATGACGTCATTAAAACGTCATTATCTACCCAAAAAAATACATCAATTTCATTGAAATTTGGTATGAAGACGTAGAATTTATGCAGCATAAAGTACTGAAAATTTGACATTGATATCTATCATAGTTTTCAAGTTTTCAGCACATCCGTGAGGGAGGGCAGATTCTGCCCCCCCCCCCCCCCGCCAGGGCCTATTTTAACATGTTAACTGGAGGAGGGGGGGGGGGCAAATTTACCTCCCTCCAGTGAGCAGTTTTGCCCCCCCCCCCCCCAGTCAAGAAATGTTGCCCACCCTGATTTTAGTATTTCCATGTCATTTTTCGCTTGATCGGTATTCAATTAATATAAAATATGCTTACCTGGTGATAAATGTATACAAATCCAAAGCACATATTCCTAAGTTTTAGTATTTCCCAGGCAAAATAGATATCTTTAAAGTATTTCCGGAATATCTCGAATTTCAACATCCTTTGAACAATTGCTCATTAGCGGCAGAGTGGGGGAGATCGGGGTTGTTGGATCAGGAACGTCGCCACACAATTTTGAGTGGGTGGGGGCAACTGCTGAGCCGATTGTGTTCAAATTCGGTGTGTGGCTAGAGATCTCTCAGCCGCTACTTTCCCACAAGTAAGGGGTGGGGGTGCTTCTGCACGTGCGCATGTGTGCACCACGTATTTGTATCTCAGAAACTACTTCCCTGATCGAGTTGGAATTCACCAAACATTTCCTTCGCGTTCGTTCCTTCATCGCCAACTACGGCGCCTTACTGGTTCAGTAAAACAAAAGTTATGGAAGAAAAATGACTGTGGAATGACCTCAGGGTGAATAGATTTTACCTTGTGGAGGTCGCGGGATACAAATACCAAATGCCAAATACAAATAGCATTGGCAGATCCAGAACGGGTGGTTTGGGGGAGGAGGGAATACAAAAAAAGTCGCACACAATTCTGAAAACGCATCGGATTTGTCTTGCTTATGCATTGATAGCTGATTTAACCCTCGCCCGGGTAGGGGGGGGGGGGGGTGGATGCCACCCCCTCGGTTTTTCAGAAATAACTTGCGTAGTTTCCAACCGATTACGATGCAACTTTCAGTTTCCTACTTTTGAACAATTTGACACATACTCTAATTGTGATGTTCTAACCCACATCACCAGTAACCTATGACCTTTTTCTCAAGGTCATGTCATGCGCAACTGGCGTACCGTAGTATCGATGCTTGTAACTTGAGCAGTTTGTTGTTCAGTATTTGTTGTTTAGGAACATATGCACAGGTGTTTCCAGGTGACAGTTGTGGTTTCCACTGAGATTGTGACCTCGATTGGCCTTTTCAAAGGTCAACCGAGGTCATTGACCTCCGATAACCTCAGATGACTTTTGTTTGGCTTCTGGCGGTTTCTAGGACAGTTTGTGACGCTGATTTCCAATTTGGGATCCATTTTACATAATTATATGTTACACTGGGGTCATGGGCTTCCACAGGTCAACCGAGGTCACTGACCTCAGATGACCTGACCTGACCTTTTTGGAATTTGGCAGTTTCTAGGACATTTTGTGATGCTCATTTCAAATTTGGCACCCATTAAGCATTATGATATACTCATTCACGATTCTAGCTCGATACAATTCAAATTATACGCATTTACAATTTGTATGACTTGCGTCATTGACATGACCTCAGAGGTCACCTAATGACCCAAGACTTAAATCGGATATCAACGGCTTCCTCTCGTCACAAGCAACACGCTCGTTTTTTTTAATCGAAGCTCTAGCTCAATTATGGGCGAAACGCCTGGGGGGGGGGGGGGGTCGTACCAACCCCCTACCCGAACACGTAGTGATTTTGCCCTACCCGGGCGGGGTTAAAGCTAACTTTCCTTAGTAAAGGTTGCTTAGATTTTCTTATATATCAGGAAATGTGTCAATCTTGCGCCGATTTCAGGCGGTTGGGGGGGAGGGGGGGGGGGGGGCACATTTTTCCCAACCGTAGATCCGCCACTGGATCTTTGTATTTTGCAAAAGATGCGGGACGCTGGTGAAAATTGGACAAATTTAGCCATTTCCTTTTGATTTATTTGCATTTTCATGCTTCCCCAATGACTTATAATTGGGAGGTCACAAAATAGACTTCACCCTAGGTCACCCAACCAGGAATTGCGTGTGGATAGCATGTGGGCCCACTATGGCCGCATGGGGCCCTCATGCGGCCGGAGTGGGCCCACGTGCTATCCACAAGTAATTCCTGGTAGGGCACCGTTGTAAAATCATCCGAAATAGCAGAATTGTAGGTGTTTATGACCTGATTGAATCCTGTGAGTATCTAACTGATCGGTCAAACAATGTGGCTGCGGCACGACCTTACATTTTTGTAGGTGGGATCACTAGACTTGACTTGTGACGTGACCTGAGGAGACCCGAGGTAAACAAATTAACCCTCGCCCTACGGGAGCTTTTTTCACCTTCGCCCTACGGGGGGGGCTGACAGGCCCCCCTGTTAACTTCCAAACCAAGTAACCTAGAGCAATGCAGTGAGTACCAGCATGTTGCCTGTCATGAGAGGAATATAACAGTATGCGATTTTTAGGTTTCAGGTCAACGGATGACCTTCCAGGTCAAGTGAATGACCTCGGATTTACCACGTCCAGAACAGCGATTTTGCTCTTCAGAAAACCTCAAAATTAGAAATTGATAAATGTAAATAAAAAGGCACGTTCCTAGACCAGTTTTGGCTCATAGATACAGAAAAGGTAGTTATTTGTTCGTATCTTGTCAAAAAAGTAAAACATTTTTTTTTTGTAATGACTTCATCAGTTTCTTACACTTAGGGAGCCATCACTCAGTCAAGAATGAATATATTGCTTTGGAATTTGGTATGAGTATTGTCCATACTCAGTTCTCTCATTATATTCCGGTTTTTCTAATATCTTTGAAAATTTTGATTTTGTGGGATTTGTAAAAAAAGTTGTTTTCATTTTTGGGGTAAAAAAACAACATTTTTACAATCTGAGATTGCCATTTTAAAGAGCATGACATTTTGTATCTTTGGTGAATTGAGTTTGCAATTCGCTTTAAAACTCTATTTTCTACGATTTTGGCAAATATTTCGTTTTTTTACCAACATGACGTCATCAAAACGTCATTAGTTCCCAAATTTCTCAACCAATTTCAAAGAAATGTTTACAGCCTACGTATAATTGCTGTAAACTCAGCTACCGAAAATTTCAGCAAGATGCACCGCATGTGTAAAAAGTTATTCTAGAAAAACCTCAGGGGGGCCGGTCAGGCCCCCCCCCCCCCCGTAGGGCGAGGGTTAAAATTATTTGGGCAATTGATAGGCAAGCAGTTGTAACACAAATGGCGGAGCTAAATGGCATCGTTTTCCGCTATTTCCACACAAAAAACTAAGGGGGGTATGTCCGCCCCCTGGATCCCCCACTGGCGGATCCAGGGGGCGGACATGACGGACAAATGAATGCCCCCCACACACAGGAATCTGGGGGGGGATGCAATGCAACTATGCCCCCCCCCCCTTGCGCGCTCCCTGCACTGAACGTGCAAAACAATGATCTTAGGAGAAAACTTCATGAAATCAGAAGTTTTTCTTCTCTCAAGTGATTGAATTTGAAGTTGTTATGTATCCATTGCTTTCAATGATAGACAAAACAGCGCACCTGATGCAATTGAAGCAGCCCCGGTGACACGCGCCCTACGGGGGGGGGGGGGAGATTCTGCCCCCTCTCGGATTTTCTCAATAACTCTAAAACTGAGATAGATATCAATGTGAAACTTTCAATACCTTATACTGCATCAATTCTACGTCTTCTCACTAAAAATTTAAATCACATTAATGTAGTATTTTGGGAGATAATAACGTTTTAATGACGTCATGTCATGCCATTTTAAGTGAAAAATAAATGTTTGACAAATTGTAAAAAATAGAGTTTCAAAGCAAATTGCAAATACAAAAAACGTCAATAAAAAGGAAATGACATTCTCTTCCAAATAGCTATCTCGGATTTGTGATTTTTTGTCTGTTGACCCCCCCCCCCAATTGTTTTTCTCGGAAAAATGTCCACAATTTTTTTTTGTGAATTCGAAAAGTGATTTCTTATGCTCGAATACTAAAATAAGGTGACCGGCTAAAATCCGCGGAGGAAAACAATGGGGGGTACCTTTTTGCCACAAAAAGATGCCACAAATTTTTTGCCCCCCCCCCCCCGTGGTTTTCCCTTAAAATAGGCCCTGGGTCAATATCTCACTTTAGTATTTACCAAATCATTACTTTTGATACAACAGGACAGTGTTCTGAAATTACTTTTTGAATACATGCAGAGAGGTAACAAAACTGCCAAAAAAAAACATGTGAAGAGGTAACAAAAATAAGAAAACCAAAATATATCTTAATTTTACTCAAGTACTACACAAATATGAAATAAGTGATCATCCAGAGGTGAAACTCCTCGTCAAGATTGTAAGGAATATGTCATAAGTTGATACCATTCAATATTTTTTCAATGTTAGCATAACCACATACAAACTAGTTTCCTATTGACATTTTTTCATTTTGAAATATACATTTCATAATATAACCAAGATATACACAATTCAGCAAGCATAGTGATCCAGTTCACAGTTCAACTCAAGATTGTAAGGAATATGACAGATTATATAATTAAATAGTTTGCTCACAGTTGTAAACACATTTCAGGCAGCATTGCATTACAAAGTAGGATGCAGAAGCATACCCATATTTATACATATAGCAACCGCACAAAGTTCATAAATGTGTTATGAGGTGATCTGAGAAAGACTAGTGAATTCCAAAATATCCATGACAAAATATAGTTCAACTATTAGCCTATCATGTAAAAAACTGAAATTTAAAACTATTATTTCACTGAATTGATATAATTCAACTAATTATTGGTTAAGTGACGGGTTGTGCTCTAGCGTCTAGCATAACCCATCAAGTAAATAATTAGGGCAAAACAAAACAATTATTGTGACAATACCGTAAACTGATGTAACCCTGGACAACCCTGGACATCCTAATCTCATACTTTTCATGCTATCAAATGTAAGCAATACAGACTCAGTAAAACACTGTGCAGCTGTTATTGTCTGCACTCGAGTCTGATAGCATGAAAAGGGTGTCCGGACAATTCTTCGTCCAGCATTTCTTCGTAGCGCATTTCTTCGTACGCAAATCTTCGTCTAGCGTTTCTTCGTAGCGCATTTCTTCGTTGCGCGTTTCTTCGTCTCGCATTTCTTCGTATCGGCAAATCGTCTCGCATTTATTCGTATCCGCGAAACTTCGTATACGCAAATCTTCGTATCGCAAATATTCGGTTAGGTTATGTTAGGTTAGGATACGAATAATTGCGTAGACGAATATTTGCGGATACGAAGAAATGCGAGACGAATATTTGCGGATGCGAAGAAATGCGAGACGAAGAAACGCGCGACGAAGAAATGCCCGACGAAGAAATGCGGGACGAAGATTTGTCATGGAATCCATGAAAAGTCTGAGGTTAGGATTTGTCCGAAGATTAGGCTTTTACCCTATAAGCATGATTGACAAATGCCCTTATTTACCCATACATATTAACATGTGGAATTTCATTAATGAGTAGATTAATGACAATATAAGTTCCTAGCAATCACTTTGGAGAGACATTCCTAACATTCTTACTCCATGCATTGCAATGTTTGGTCTGGTATGCCAAAGCTGAGTGGTACCCCACTTCTCTCAACTTATTGAATTATGGGAAGAAAAATAAGATAAGGGACAGCATATAAATACAACGAAGGTATTTACCTGCCGCTACTCCCACATCAGCATGCCCACACCAAACAACTTTCTGCATTACCTAGGGCAGCCTTTGTATGTAAGCTGCCTGGCCTCAAGGCGGCCGCACACTAGGCCATTCGGCGCGCGATATACTGCGACATTCCGCCTCGGAAAATCGCGTCGATACCGCCGAATATCGTCCTTGTTCCGGCGGATTCGGCGCTGTCTGCTCGCGAGATTCCGCCCCGCCGACCTACAGCATGTCGCAACCTGTGCCTACAGCCTGTCACAAGGTAAATTAATGATGGACATTTTTCGACGAAGATGTAAGTTTAGAACCACGAAACTTTTAGATAACAAATTTCACAGCGGCAAGAGCATGCTGTGCAAAATTTGTACCTCTGTCTTGCATATTTTCGCCACTGTTGCCTGATCAATTTTGTTGTCCGCGGCTCCGCGGCGTTCAGTCGCGGAAAAAAGCTCGTTCGAATCAGCTTTTTTCCGCCGGTCTGCAGATGGCCGGCCGACGACATTCGTCCGCGATTTTTGACGTTTCGGCTGACGCGAACGCGGAAAGTCGCTAAAGATGCGCGGAAAGTCGTAGCGTTATCGCGACCTCCGCGCGCCGAATGGCCTAGTGAGCGGCCGCCTTCAGTGTTCTATTGCCCTGGCCAAGGCCCTATAAGAAGGTAGCGTCACCAGGCGATTTGTTTACATTCTGCACCGACCGCTGTGTGACGTCACTGGGCGTCTCTTCACCCGCGTCCCGCTTGTGGAGCCAAGTATCGGTCGGCCGCCAAATCTAGTTCGTGGGATGTAATTTGGTGTGGTACATCCATACTTCAACAAACTGTAGTCATTCGATATCTGTGATACATTTTTTTACGAATCATCAAGCTACGGTTCATTTAATCAGCTGTCCATATTCCGACACAAGAAGAGCGAATATGTATTTTGCAACACTGCTCAAGGTGGCCAGCACGTCTCACATAGTCCCGACGGGTTGTGACACCCCTCCGAGTGCCATGACAGAATGTGATCCTTCTCAGACAGACTGGGTGTGTTTGGTTACGGTAAACAGAGCTTGTGTCAAGCCAGCAGCAGGGCAGAGTGCGGCTCTCGCCTCCGCCCTCAGTGGCACACAGCGGCAGACAGTCACACACAGAGGCAGACAATCACACACAGAGGCAGACAGTCACGCAGTGGCACAAAGCAGTAGACAGAGGCAGGTCAGAGTGCCGCTCTCGCCCCCCACTCCCACCCGACAGCGGCACAAAGCAACATACTGTGGCATGGCACACACGGCACAGCATTGTCGTTCTCGCTCCCTACCTCGATGCCAACAGCGGCAGACCAGACAGGCGAGAGTGCCAATCTCGCCACATCCTTCGGCGGCGGACAGCGACATGCCAGAATACAACTCGTTCGTTCCTCCCTCCGGCTCGCATCCCGGGTGTAGCCATTGCAGCTCAGTTGGGCGCGGAATCCGGCGGCCAAGGCCGCCACCACACCGTCATCGCGCAGGGTAGTCGGGTCCGGGTGGATGACGCCCAGGTGCCGGAGGCGAGCTCTGACCAGGGCGGGCCACCGCTGCAGCACGTGCCGCGGTGTGTCAGCCTCTTCTCTGCATAGCCGGCACAGGGCGGCGGGACATCCCTCGGCGCTGCACTGCCCTCAGCCGAGCCTAGGTCGGCGGCCGATCCGGTGGAGGTACTGCTCCGAGCCGCTCCAGTGCCCGGCTCGGAGCTGCCGGATGTCCACCGTAGCGAGACGGTCGCCGTCGCCGACCGGGCCCCGCTGGCGGGTTTCATGATCCTTGTACCGCCCGCCAGGCCATGATCGCTGCCAGGTGGAGGTGGCGGATCGGGAGACGGCCTTCTGGGTGGTGGCGACGTCGATGGGCGGGTATTGTTGGAGGAGGGCGCTGGCCTCCTTTGCGAAGACGTCTGCTCACTCTCGCCAGCGGCGGCGGCCGGGCTACGGAAGGACAGCGGCGGGGCGGCGAAAGAAGACGCCAGGACAGCGGTCTGTATGCGGTCGCGCAGCGGCCGTTTAGCGACAGATGGTGACAGGTCAGCAATCACTTGGAGCTCCGCCAGATCACTCGGAGCTCCAGCTGTGCTGGCGAACCTGGTTCGCTGCTCTTTCCTGTGCCTTGATCATCTGCGCGAGCGGCATTCAACTACCTGAGCCGCAGGTGGAGGCGACACTGCCACCCGAGTCCGGCACGCCTCCACTGCCACCAGAGTCCGGTACGCATCCACTGCCACCAGAGTCCGGCAAGCCTCCACTGCCTCCAAGAGTCCGGCACGCCTCCACTGCCGACGGAGTCCAGCACGCCTCCACTGGCACCAGAGTCCGGTACGCCTCCACTGCCACCAGAGTCCGGCACGCCTCCACTACCGACGGAGCCCAGCACGCCTCCACTGCCGACGGAGTCCAGCACGCCTCCACTGCCTACGGAGTCCAGCACGCCTCCACTGCCACCTGAGTCCGGCCACGACTCCACTGCCACCAGAGACCGGCGTGACTCCACTGCCACCAGTCCGGCACGCCTCCACTGCCTCCAGAGTCCGGCACGCCTCCACTGCCACCAGAGTCCGGTACGCATCCACTGACACCAGAGTCCGGCACGCCTCCACTGAGTTGCCCGTCTTCCTGTAGATATGCAACACATTTGTAAATAAATGCAGGGATAAATGCACTAATTTCAATATAGTGTGACAAAACATATCACTTTTCTTTGACACCTCCAATTATAGGCTATTAAACTGCATCAAATTTGTATTGTGTGTGACAAACAAGCAAATATTTATTGAATTGGCAAACACCAATCTCTTCCAAGACAATTAATACATATTACATACTATGTCAAAATTCATGTTAACCCTCGCCCTACTGGAGGTTTTTCACCTTCGCCCTATGGGGGGTCCTAAAAAGACCCCCGGTTAACTTCCAAACCAAGCAACATAGAGCAACGCGGTAAGAACCAACATGTTGCCAGTCATGTTTGGAATCTAACGGTATGCATTTTTTAGGTTTCAGGTCAACGAGTGACCTTCCAGGTCAAGTGAATGACCTCGATCGACCACGTCCAGAACAGCGATTTTGCTCGCTCGATTTTGCTTTTGATGTCAGAAAACATCAAAATAAAAAATTGGTAAATGTAAATAAAAATGCATGTTCCTAGATCAGTTTTGTCTCAGAAATACAGAAAAGATAATAATTTGTTCGTATCTGCTAAAAAAGTCCAAAAAGTTATTACAAAAATGACGTCATGAGTTTCTTACACTTATGGAGCCATCACTCAGTCAAAAATAGAAATATTGCTTTGAAATTTGGTTTGGGTATTGTCCATACTCAGTTCTCTCACATATATTCCGGTTTTTCTAACATCTTTGAAAATTTTGATTTGTGGTGATTGGAAGACAAAAGTCATTAAATTTTTATTTTAGGGGTCAAAACACCAAAAAATTCGGAAATCTGAGATTGCCATTTTAAAGAGAATTACATTTTATATCTTTAGTTTGGTGAATTGCGTTTGCAATTTGCTTCAAAACTCTGTTTTCTACGATTTTGCAAATATTTATCGTTTTTCCACCAACATGACATCATCAAAACATAATTATCTCCCAATCTACTTAACCAATTTAAATTAAATTTTTACAACATACGTATAATTGTTGTAAACTCAGCTACTGAAAAATTCAGCAAGATGCGCCGCATGTGTAAAAAGTTATTCAAAGAAAACCCGAAAAACCTCAGGGGGCAGTCAGCACCCCCCCCCCCCCCCCCCCCTAGGGCGAGGGTTAAGATATGGATCAGAACCACATAGATATGCACCAGACAATCAGCTCATCCAGACAATCAGCTCAATCTTTCAATTATATAACTAAATTTGACATCTATGATCCTAGCATTCTGCTGCCTTGATGCTAAGTGATAGATGGTACACAGGACACATAGAAAAACTTACCAAGTACTAACTGTACATTAACTAATGCAAATGTCAATAAAAAGTAGTGTGTAACATAAGAATGACAAACAATGGTAAAGGTACCTTAAATATGCAGGCAATAATTAACCAAGCACCCAAGTACTTAAAAGAATGGAAGATGCAAACTATTTTACTGATGCTGATGCCACAAGTGTAATACCTTGAGATGGATGCTGGAAGATTTTTTAGTAGGGATTGCATCAATTCTGAGCTTCGGTTTGGTATCAGGAACTAAAGTTATCTCTATTATATGATGCATCATAATCTTCCTCCACAAAGTGCTCAGAGCAGACATAATAATTTTCGCCATTAAACAGGTCTGCCCTAGCACACTTGTGCACCCATGCTGCCCAGATCATCTTCTCTTTAGGAAAGCGAAAGAAAGCGAGATCCATTTCCTTGCGCTTATGCTTCTTGCCAGCCCACGATCCACAGGTTGACATAGCACAATGTGACAGCATGTTTAACTTGTGGACTGTGGTGTAATCTGAAAAGGGACACAAAAATGCATCCACAATTACAATTTAGATACACTAGACACAACCATAATTATCAATATCTTAAGGGTAAACAACCTACTATCAAGTATCCATTCAAGGGTTTCCACTTTCCATCCATCACAGCTAGTAACCTACCTACCTATTGTCTTCATAAGACTGGGAAACCAATCTGGTAGATACCTATAGATTGTACAGAAATTGAACAGAAAGCATTGGCCAGGTATTATATATATAAACCAGTGAGTGAATCTTGTGAAAAGTTAAAGTATGGTCAAACATTAAGATAAGTCGAACCATGGTGAGAAATGTACCAATCTCTTTCACATCCTGATCCACATCACATTAGTCTTCGGTTCGGGAGGCCAACACTAGTTTTGTCAAAAGGCACCATCAAAGTAAGGTTCCGGGAGCCAGGATCGTTAAATTACTGTTGAATCATTCCTATCAGATATAAGCAACTTTCAGGATCACATTAAAAAACAGCACCTAAATAAAACATCGCCCAAAGTCCTAGCCAAACCCTACCCAGATTACCACAACCTTACGAATGGCCGCCGTTTTGTTAACGTTTTGAGACTCCCGGCGCTCGGTCCAAGTGACGCCCAGTGACGTCACTCAAGGGTCGCGGCTAGCAAATCGGGCTTCCCTATGGCCCACAACACAGGTTAATTTTTGGCTGGTGAAGAAAAAAACATTGAATTTTTTGGTAATGACCTGTTTTTGTGTGATAAATAAGCAGATGGTCTTATAATAAAAACATGCCGGTATAATTTTTGTTACCTCCTCAGAATAACGATAGATTACAGAACAAATCTTCCAACTTGTAAAAAACAAAATAAGCCACGTAAATGATAACATTACTTGCAAATAATGCAAGTCGTTTGCAAAATAGTTTTTCAAGCCATTACAGTCTTCAAATATATTATTTCATGTCTGCAAAATGTATAGCAGCATGATAAGTATCACGGTGCACGAAGCAGGTCAAAATGGACCTACTGACATTATGCAAGGAAAAAAATTACCTAAAATACAGGAATGTATATTTTTCATCAAAAATGATACCGAAGCTTCTCAACAGACCATACAAGACTATGCCACGTTTTTGTGCAAATCTGACCGCTAATGAATGAGTATATAAAACATGCCAGAAACATGCCAGAAACATGCCAATAGTTACCTCTTTCTTACCTCCTCTCCTCACCAGTGCAGTGGTTCAGAAGCCAGTAGGTGAACAAAGCTATCAATTGATCAACTATGTTTCGACGTGAAATGTAGGTAGGTAATAGGTATGGAGGTTTCTGATCAAACGTAAGGTATACAAATGTCATCAAATCACCTAAAGGTGACGCAGATAATGAAACCCAAATACTGCACAACGCTCAATCGAATGGCAAAAAGGGAGGCGAATGGGAGGTAACTATTTCAAATTAAGAGGTATTTTGGGAGGTAACTATTTTGGTAAATGCATGCCCATCTGCATGTAATTTTCCCAATTTCAGAACACTGCAACAGGAGCTATACGATCCCAGATAAACTGCAACCGCCAGCACCAACCCCAAACCCAAGGCGATATATATATATAACCCAAACCCACGCAAGCGCACGTATTGAATAGGCGGAACGTATTTTATCTACTGTGGCCTGGGCGGAACGATCGGACTTTATTTTGTCTTAGGTGCGTCGTTCACGTAACAATTTGTTACCTCTGATTACCTTCACCGTAGTGGGAATCGTTTTTTCGATATCGAAACGAAAAATAATCGAAAACAATATAATTGAAAATTCAACTAAAGGGGCTCCAGATGTAAATTTCGTTGTATCCAACCATCACAACAATAACTACTTATCGTAGGAAAAATAATTTTCACAGTTCAAAACAGTAGACACACTCCCTTTAAGTACGAAATCGGTTGGTCAAAAACTGTGGCTGTGGTACGACCGGAAACATTTTTGGAGGTGGGGTCACGTGACCAGGCCTGGTGACCTGACCTGAGATGACCAGAGGTGAAACATTTCACACTATGTGGGTAATTGATGTTCTCATGCTTGTGCCAAAAACGGCGGCGCTGCGCGCCGGCGTTTTTTCGCTATCCTCGAAAAACCTTAAGGGGCTTCTAGACGTGCCGAGGGGGGGGGGGATAAACGCCCCCCGCCCGGCACGGCGCGGGTTAATGACAGACGGAGACGTGAGACTGATAACACTGTGTTTATCTCGTCTATTGACCTGATCTAAAAATGGAGTACCTACACCCAAGCATTAACCCTATTTGTAGCAGGGGGGGGGGCGGATTCCGCCGCCCCCCCCCCCTCATGTTTTTCGCAGATATCTCCAGAACGGCTGGGAGCAAGCCCATGAAATTTTGGGACTTTTCATAGAATTGAATAGCGCATTTGGAGTCAAAATTTTGAGTTCTTAACCTGAACAGAGGCGGTTCCAGGGCACAGTTTTGGGTGGGTTCGGAGGCGACATTTGGCGATAATACGGAAATGCGACCTTCACGGGTTTCTTCCTAACTGCCTCAAGTATGAAAGCGTTACATCGGTTTACGGTGATTGCAACAAGTGCAAATTAGTTGATGTTAATGAAATATCATAAAAATTGCATGGCAGAGGCGGTTTCAGGGGCTTGAAAGGGGGGGGGGGTTCCAGGAAGTATTCAATGCTTGACGGGACGCCAATAGAGCGATGTAAGGGACATGTATAGCTATCAAGATGTAAAAGGTAGCTTCTGCTTCCATTATTTGCATAATTTATTACATATAGAGTTTCAGGGGCGTGTTCAGGCTCATGAAAAGGGGGGTGACTGGCATGGTGATGACGATATGCCAGCAATAACGGCGCAATAGACGTTTAGCTTATAATGATATATGCACATATGAGGCCAGAAAAGGGAATACAGTCATTTTTGGCAGAGGCGCGCTCAGGAATGGAAGAAAGGGGGTCATATTATTGCAAGGAAACTAAGAGGCATGGGCGTACAATGACATAACATACTGCAGTTTTCGAATGAAACACGCACCACAGGCTACTCTACGAACGATTATAAGATAATAGGCGAGTCCAGGTAGGGTAAGAAGGGGGGTAAGCAATATGAATTGAAATTGTAGTGAAATAGTCACTGTTGCCTAGTTAGTATCATAATAGCGGATAATATACTTATCAAAAGGTCTTGTGCCGCCCCAGTGTGGATCCTGGATACGCCTATGATGAAGCACAACATGCAAAAAGGAACTATCTACGATCAGTAACATATTTATAGTGCTGGGTAGCAACTTGTCTGCGGTTAATATTTTTTTCCAATTTGACCTCCCTTTTTCACTAACCTGGTACCGCCTATGGCAAAAAATATGATTTATAACAGTTTTTATAATGTCACAATCACATACCATTTCATTTATCAAACAAACAACATCAAAAAATGGTTTTATTACGCATTTACTTCACCCCCATATTGAGTGACCTGCACACGCCTATGATTTTTGAATTTTCAAATGTCACCATCATATATCAATTTCCAATTCAATCTCTATCGATTCCTATTAGTTGTGTTAACATCGGTCGATAAACACGAAAGCTATGTTGGATCAAAAATACCACTAAAATTTGTAGTTTTGCCCTCCTGTTGCCCCCCTATCCAAAGTTTACATTTTGTATTATTTAGAAATGTAGATCGTGTTGAGGGGAAGCAAGCACCGTTTCATTTTAAAAATCGGACGGGTAGATCTCGAGATCTCCGGGGGGGTGCGGAATCTCCCCCCCCCCCCCCTGTTACAAATAGGGGTAGCCAGGAGCCTGTTACAAATAGGGTTAAGCAATGACAACTTCGATACCTTTCCTTTTATTTACAGCTTGTTCCTCTTCCTAGCTATCGCAGTAGCTGAAACATTTTGCTGGTTTCTGAAGCCAATGGAGTATGTCAGCAAATTTTCCGCCGCCAGGGGCGCTGGGCAGCAATGTGACCCAGGCGGCGATTGCCGTCATTGGCGACAGTGTATTAAGTCACTTTTTGAAGGTGGCTCTAAAATTAGTTATGGTCGAAAGTGCTAAAGACCCACGTCTCATGTGGTTCGCTGAAGCTTTCCGAGTTGAATTCTGCCATTTTTTGATGATATCAATAATTTGGGTTGCACAAAATCGCGGAAGTCAACCATGCGTGGCGAACCGCCATAAGGGCGAGCGGCCCATCCAGCCTCAGCGGACGATCAACCATATCGACTCGCGGCGGCAGCCGTCGTTGGGGCTGCTGGCTGCGGCTCCTGGACGGGCAATCTTTCTATCCACCGTGGCTTCGGGCCAAACAACAACAGAATATTGGTGGCAAACAACAATCGTTGTACATTTGATTGTTAAACTGATAAACATTAATATATTTAATACAAAATATGGAATAAAGTACAGGAATAAACCACAGGCCCAGAGCCCATAAGTGGGCTCTGGGCCTGTGGTTGTTCATATGATAATACGCAATACCAGCGGTGTCGATTTCTCAAACGGTTGGGGCCGAACACACTGGCCGATCCAGCCTCTCTCCGTGGGGTCATCTTTTTGTGGCTAAAAGGTACCCCCATTTTTTACTCTGAGGATTTTGGTAGGCACCTTATTTTGGTATTCGAGCTTAAGAAATTCACTTTTCAAATTCACAAAAATTGATTTTGTGGATTTTTTCTCAGAAAAATAATCAGTTGGTTTTTATTTTGGGGGGTCAAAAACACAAACTTTCGCGAATCCGAGATTGCCATTTAGAAGAGAATGTCATTTCCTTTCTTTTACCGTTTTTGTGTGCAATTTCCTTCAAAACACTATTTTCTACGATTGTTCAAACATTTGTCATTTTTTTCACCAAAAATGGCATGAAATAACATCAACGTCATTATCTCCCAAAATACTTCATCAATTGCATTGTAATTTGGCGAGAAGACGTATAATTGATGCAGCATAAGTTACTAAAAGTTTGACGTTGATATCTATCATAGTTTTCAAGTTATTGAGAAAATCCGAGAGGGCAGATTCTTCCCCCCGCAGCGGGGCGCGGGTTAAAGGAAATAGTTCACATTGGAATTTGTTTACCCAACACGATTTGATTATATTTTTTAATACAATTTCTTTTTATATTGTCAAAAATGGCCTTATATCGCGCCGATTCAGGACAGAAGGCCGTAAATTTGTATTGTTTATCAAAACTATATGCATACTCTCTGAGTCAGAGTCCTGACGTCACGCGAATGTAAAAAATGGTTCAGCCAATCAGATTCGAAAGTAGTCGCGTAAAGATAGACTCGCATTGGAGATGTGCCAACCGGCGGCCGGCGATTCGCTCGCTAGCACCAGCTGCAAGCTGATTGGCTGATGGTATAGTCTCTGCCCGGGCTAGAACCAGTACAACATTCTTTCGCCAGCACCGCATTCCTTCGCCAAAAACTCAAATACATTCGGCTGGAGTCTTTTCAGTCAAGAAAACTTGCAGATAGGGGTTCCCCAACACGGGCTACAAAACTGCTATCACAGTTTAAAACTAATGTTGAAGGTGAACTATTTCCTTTAAGTGTCACCGGGGCTGCTTAAATTGCATCAGGGCGCTGTTTTGTCTATCATTGAAAGCAAGAGATGCATACAAATATTCAAAAATTAAATCACTCGAGAGAAAAAAACACTTCCGTTTTCATGAAGTTTTCTCCTAAGATCATTGTTTTCCACGTTCAGTGCAGGGAAGAGGCGGGAGCATATTTGTATTAAATGCCCCTCCCAGATTCCTGTGGGGGATGCATTTGCTCCTGATGCCCCCCCCCCCTGAATCCGCCAGTGCCAGCAATTACCGCCAAGGAGAGCCTCTGCCAGACACTTAATGGAATTCATTTTCCCATTTTCCAAATTTGTATAATTGTGTAAAAATATTTGTTTTTGTAAAATAATAAAGAAATTGCGAAAGTTGTGTCATGCCACGAAACGGCGCGAAATTTTCCGTTTTTTTTACTGTGCATCAGTGGCGCACGCAGGGGGTCAAAGGGGTCAGCTGACCCCCCCCCCCCCCCCCCCCGAAACTTCTGAGGGGGCCCGCATCAAAAGGACCCGTATTCTGACAGGGGCCAGGTCTTGGTAAGGTCCGATCGAGGCAAGGGCCCGGTGCTGGCAAAGGCGTGATATGGGACCCGGTCAGAACGAGGGCCCGGTCACAACAGGGCCCGTTCATTGCACATTCTTGATACGGGCCCGTTTCTGGAAGGGGCCCGGTCTTGGTCAGTTCCGATCGAGGCAGGGTACCGGTGCTGGCAAAGGCGTGATATGTGGCCCGGTCAAGACGAGGACCCGGTCACAACAGGGCCCGGTCCTTGCATATTATTGATACGGACCCCTTTCTGGTAGGGGCCCGGTCTTGGTCAGGTCCGATCGAGGCAGGGGACCGGTGCTGGCAAAGGCGTGATATGGGGCCCGGTCAGGACGAGGGCCCGGACACAACAGGGTCCGCTCCTTGCAAATTATTTGATACGGCTCCTTCCTGATAGGGGCCGTTCCTGGTAGGGGCCCGATCAAGACAGGGCCCGGTGCTGGCAGAGGCGTGGTATGGGGCCGGGTCAGGTCGAGGGTCCAGTAACAATAAGCCCCGGTTCTTGCAAATTATTGATACGGGCCCGTTCCTGGTAGGGGCCCGGTCTTGGTCAGGCCCGATCGAGGCATGGGTCCGGTGCTAGTAAAGGCATGATATGGGCCCGATCAGGACGAGAGCCCCGTCGGCCGTCACAACAGGGCCCGGCCCTTGCAAATTCTTGATACGGTCACGTTCTGGTAACACGAGCCCGTTCCTGGTAGACGCCCGGTCTTGATCAGGCCCGATCGAGACGGGCCGGGCGCTGGCAAAGGCGTGATATGGGGCCCGGTCAGGAGGAAGGCCCGATCACAACAGGGCCCGCTCCTTACATTTTTTTATACGGGCCAGTTACCGGTAGGGGCCCGTTCCTGGTATGGGCCAGATCATGGTCCCGGTGCTGGCAGAGACGTGATATGGGGCCCGGTCAGGTCTAGTCTGGCCAAAACTAGTGGCTAGAGAAAACATGAACTAAATTTATCCCCTTACAACTGATAAATATGCGTTTTTTCCTAGGGTTACATTGAAAAGGTCACGATAACTTGGCCTTAGCTCATCGATATGATATAGAAAATCCGAGATATTGTAGTACCTAATGACATCATGACGTGTCATGAGTTTCATGTCGCTCGATTAACCATTGTGCCGGCTGTGCTACCTAGAAGTTGTTTGGTGGTCATGTCATTTGACCTGACCTGACCTGGCCAGGACCGATTTTTTGGCCAAAACGTGGCTTAGCTATTAATTTCAAGTTGCTGAAAGTTTCAAGCCGATATCTCCATGCGTTTTCTGATTATGGCGGGAAAAAACTAAGGAGGGGGAGCAAAAAAAAATCCTTCCCCACCAGCGCCTCCAGGGTTAATTACTATTCCGTTTGCGAACGTATAGCCTAGCGTAGTTTATACGGGACTTTGACGTCCAAAGGCTGGGACTTTTAAACCTTTAGGGGACATGGATCTGGGAGGTTAGAAAGAAGAAAAAAATGTCATAATTTAGCCCAATTTCTAAAATTGTCTCAATTTCCGAAAAGATAATTCATTCATGCCTAGATAATATAAAGTCCCGTGTAAACGCGGTTTCGATCTACACTACAATTTGCGCATAAGCATCTCAAACATATGTGGGCGTAGCCAAATAATATTGTAACGCTCAACTTCACTGATGAAATAAAATGCTTCGCTATTTGGCACATGTTACGTTTCATCGTCGATACTAGGATGTACCTAGGGACCGATGATTTTGAGTATCCAAGTCCACCAAAAACAATGGGTAGCAGATCTCCCGAGAAAAAAAACTAGTTATTACGACGGTTGAAATTTTTTGACGCGATCTGTTCCCCGTGCTTCTCTCATTTTTACCAAACTCCAGAAAGCCTGTGCGCAGCTTCCAGACAGGTATCCAGCAACTGGTTTACACCAGGCCCTGGATCCGTTGGAATTAGGCCTTCCCAATTCATGCGCGAGACCGTCTCCACATTTGTTGCGATGTTGTATGTTGTAAAAATCAGTCATGTATCGCGCCAACTGATCACACATACCTGCTACGAAAATATCGTATCGGTTCACCAGTCACCACTACTGCGTGTTGTCATTTACCTCATTTCGTCAACTCTCGAAAGTTGTACCGCACATCAGTAGCACACGCACCTAAAATTCGCACATCAGTAGCACACGCAGTCACCTTACACGACATTGATTTATCATGTCTCATATCCCATGCTGTAGGGGGCCCACTGAAAATCAAGTGACCGAAATCCGCGAAGTTTAAAAAAACGGGTGGGGGCCCGCACACAAGGGGACCCGCTCTTAGGGCTCTGACCCCCCCCCCCCCCCCCCCCCAATGGAATCCTGCGTGCGCCACTGCTGTGGATAACTGGATTTTGACTGCTGCAAAGTCAATTTGTACGATTTTACCATAAATTGGGAACTTGCGGGGGGGGGGATACTTGTATTGAATGTTCTCCCCCAGATTACTGTGTTTGTGTGTGGGGGGAAGCATTTGCCCCTGATGCCCCCCTCCCACTGGATCCGCCAGTGGCCGAACAGGGACGGATCCAAGGGGAGCCTATCAGCGCCATGGCTTTACCGAAACCACCAAAATCGGCTGAAACTTCACACATTTTAAAGAAATTCTAGGCAACTTGTACAAAGGACAGTATTTGTAATCAATTCATAATGCAAAAACAGACGAAATCTATGAGTTTTGTAATTCTGTCGGACGGCCCCTCAAACCAATGTTTTGGGCCGGTCTGCATCCGCCAGAAGGCCCGAGTCCTTACTTGGAACCCTTACTTAGTAAAACGGCAATGTTAACCTGCCATTAAGGGGTGTGTGGGGGGTGGGGGGGGGGGAATATCTCCCCCTGAATTTTCGCAATAGCTCAAAAACCAATAGCGGTATCAACATGAAACTTTGGGTACATTCTCCTGCACCAATTTTACGTCTTATGTGCATAAATGAAGAAATGTTATCGATAATTTTTTTTAGAGATACAACGAATGTAGTGACGTCACTACACACGAGTTTGGAGAATACAAAAATCAGCTAAACTTTAAGAGATCATACAAAGTATATATTTTAGAACATTTCAAAACAATTTAAAAAAAAAAATCTTCGGAAAAATGCCCTAAAAATCAAACATTGCAAATATGTTAAAAATTCACCGGATTTCGCATCTTTATACATAAAGAGGGGATTTAAAACAAACCTTTCTTAGTAAAAGCTGAGTAGATTTTCTTTTGGAATAGGAAACGTGTCAATTTGTTGCCCATTTCAGGTGATTTTGGAGGTTTGGCCGCTTTGCCCCTTCTTGGATCCGCCAGCGGCCAAAAACATTTGGGGGACCGAGCGGGTACCATTGGGGGGAGGGGAGGGTACCATTGGGGGGGGGGGGGGGGCGAACTTAACATTGGGGGGAGCGAGTGCCACCCCAAAAGTATATAAATCGATACCTATGCACAATGCATAATTGATGACCGCTGGTAGAGACCTCAATATTGACCTGAACCGAAAATAACCGAAATAATTTCTATATGAATTTAGACGAGCTATCAAACGGCATTTGTGAATTCTCCCTAATTGCCATTCGAGCAGAGTTGGGGAGGGGCGTCAGATGCCTCCCCTGGCACGACTAAGTTGGCGCTGAGCACCGACAGGGCGCGGGTAACCCTCGCCCGGGTAGGGGGGTGGATGCCCGCCCCCCCCCCCCCCCCCCTCCTCGGTTTTCCTGGAATAACTCGCGTAGTTTCCAACCGATTTCGATGCAACTTTCAGTACCCTACTTTCGAGAAAAAAAAATCCCACATACTCTAAAAAAAAAAAAATTATAACCCACATGACCCGTGACCTATGACCTGTTTCTCTAGGTCATGTCATGCGCAACTGGCGTCCCGCAGTATCGATGCTTGTAACTTCTGCAGTTTTCGAGTGTTTGTTGTTCAGGAGCATATGCACAGGTGTTTCCAGGTGACAGTTGTGGTTTCCACTGAGATTGTGACCTCGATTGACCTTTTCAGAGGTCAACTGAGGTCATTGACCTCCGATGATCTCAGATTACTTTTTGGGCTTCTGGCGGTTTCTAGGACATTTTGTGACCCCGATTTCAAATTTGGGATCCATTTTACATAATTTTATGTTCAACTGGGGTCATGCGCTTGCACAGGTCAACCGAGGTCGCTGACCTCCGACCTTTTGGAATTTTGGAACATGACCTTTTTGGAATTTGGTAGTTTTTAGGACATTTTGTGACGCTGATTACGAATTTGGCACCCATTAAGCATTATGATATGCTCATTCACGATTCTAGCTCGATAAAATTCAATGTATACGCATTTTCAATTTTGATGACATTTGGGTCATTGCCATGTCCTCAGAGGTCACCTAATGACATAAAACCTTAAAATCGGGCATTAGCGGCTTCCTCTCGTCACAAGCAATACGCTTGTATTTTAATCGAAGCTCTAGCTCAATTAGGGGCGAAATGCTAAGGGTGATCGTACTCCCCCCCCCCCCCCCTACCGGAACACGTAGTGATTTCGCCCTACCCGGGCGAGGGTTCAGAACTGCTTTAAAACAAATTCTCCCTTGTATAAGCTGGTTAGATCTTCCTTCAGGAAATGTGCTAATTTTCGACCGATTTAGCTGTATGGGTAAAACTTTTGCGCCTGTGGACCCCTTCGCTCCGTTCCTATTCGGTCCCTCAATCGTTTTCAAAAATCGACATCGCAGGTGTGGACTTTTGATGATGAGCGTGTTTATCTTTATCATTTGTATTCAACTTCATTGTATTATTCAACTATTTTATTTATATTTTACACTTATGTTTGTCATTATCACAATATGGTTAATATTTAGTTTTCCTATTATGTCATAATCATGTATTACTGGCCTGCTGCCACGTAATATTCATACACTAGCAAACAACTCATTCACTATATATAAATGTTGTCCATTTGAGAACTCACAGTAACCATCTATTCCCCAGGTGGAGGCATGTTTCACTGTGTCCACTGCGACTACGCGTGTCTGGGACAGGATCGTCTGGACAAACACGTGAAGCAGCGTCATGGCCACATCGGCAGGGACGGTAGACACAAGTGTGAGTGGTGCGAGTACTCCACAGACCATATGGCTCACATGAGATGTCATCGCTTGACACACACGGGAGAGCGGCCGCATCGCTGTGACGACTGCGGCGAGGCGTTTGCTGAGCGGGGCACTCTGACGAATCACCGCCGTGTACACAGCGGTCAAAGGCCGTACGGATGTGACGTCTGCGGCAAGGCGTTCACACAGGTCGGTCATCTGGCGAGACACGAACGTGTCCACACCGGTGAGAAGCTCCGCCAGTGTGAGCAGTGTGGCGCCACGTTTAACGTGGCGTCTCATTACATCACACATATTAAGTCTCACAGTGGCGTGAAGGCGTACCGGTGTCATGTGTGCTCGGCCCGGTTCGTTACCCGGTCGGAACTCACCAGGCACATACGGACTCACACGGGGGAGCGGCCGTACGGCTGCTCCTTCTGTCCGACCCGGTTCTCGGATCGGTCGGCCATGAAGAGGCACGTCATCTGCCACCACACACACGACTACAAACACAGGTGTGTCCGGTGTAGCAAAGGCTTTATCTCTCCCGATAGACTGCGGAAGCATGTAGACAAGTGCTCGGCTGTCAACTGATGTACACAATAACGTGATGCGGATTGGCCTATTGAGACACCGACGGTATTAATTATTGCATGCTGTAGCATGACTTTAATGTAGTGTTTATTGTATGCGTCCAACTGTTTGGGGTCACCAGCTCGGTCCTATAGCTGTTCATACTCTGTGACCGATGTGTATCGATATATTATTGAGACGTCGGGCTATACAATCAAGTAAGCCCCGTATTTGCAATGTATATGCGTGATTAGAATGTGAACTTCGATGAATTGCTGTTGGTGTGTTTAAATACATGTTCAGCTGGTGAACGCGTAATTATCTCTGTCACCTGCAAAATTGCATTACGAATATTGGTATACAGATTGTCAAGGTACAATACTGACACATATACCGGTTGGGCGGACTGAGTAAGGATGGGGAAGTGTGTCATTACCTTCATCAAAGCACAACATACATAGGTGTGCCATTGCTGTGTCTCGGTATATATCCCTGTGTATGGTTTCAGCCAGGTGTACTAGATCCAGTACTGGTCAGGTGGCTGATGGCCATATGCTGTGCTGTGTTCGGAGTATGTGGACCAACCCATACCCCATTTCCTTTCCTGCAAACCCTTTCCTGCAAACCCTAAACCCTTTCCTGCAAAATATTCATCTAGCCTATTTTTTAGAGAAACTAAGGTTGCTGCGAACCAAGGTATTTTTTTTGTATCGGTGACCTAAGGTCAGGTAAATTTCGTGACCTGCCATTATAAGTCAATTGGAAAATATACAAATGCTTCCTATTCAGAGAATATGCATTGGATTAGGGCAAGTCTTTCAGAATCATATTATTGTAGCTCATTCTTGAAGATTCATGTGCAGTTATTGCTCAGTGACCTCTACAAAGTCAGCTGAGGTCATCTGAGGTCACCAGCACTTTTTTGCCAATAACTTTTGATAGAATAAAGGTAGAAACGTGCGAATGACACCACATCCCTGGTAAATTATTCCAATGTGTAGTGCTCCGTTATTCTTCCAATGGCCATATTGGTACCTTATGCCGTGACCTGGGGACAAACGATGCCCTGAAGGGTTATGTAGCTCTTTGTGCACCGTCTATATTGTTTTGCAAATATTAAGCAATTGGGCTGATATTCCCAAGTCGTTTGGGGAAAAGGTATGCGGTACCCCGTCATTGTCTAATAAGCCGCAATGGAAAATGATCATGTGACCTGAGGTCAAACGATCTCGTCAAGGTACTTTCAGTCATACCCATTGCAATTGGTTTAAAGTAAATTGAACATTTGACTCTCACATTCACTCTCACAAAATTTCGCATCTCCATCTCTATTCAATCAAAAGTCATTGCCCGCCCGGGCGGGCGGGCGGGCGGGCGGGCGGGCGGGCGGGCGGGCGGGCGGGCGGGCGGGCGGGCGGGCCGGCCGGCCGGCCGGGCGGGCGGGCGGGCCGGCCGGCCGGCCGGCCGGCCGGCCGGCCTGCCTGCCTGCCTGCCTGCCTGCCTGCCTGCCTGCCTGCCTGCCTGCCTGCCTGCGTGCGTGCGTGCGTGCGTGCGTGCGTGCGTGCGTGCGTGCGTGCGTGCGTGGGCGGGCGGGCGTGCGTGCGTGCGTGCGTGCGTGCGTGCGTGTGTGTGTGCGCGTGCGTGTGCGTGTGCGTGTGCGTGTGCGCGTGCGTGCGGGGGTGCGGGGGTGTGCGGGGGTGTGCGGGTGTGTTGGTGTGGGTGGGTGGGTGTGTTGGTGTGGGTGTGTTGGTGTGTGTGTGCGTGCGTGCGTGCGTGGGGTTTTTGGTGTGTGTTGGTGTGTGTGTTGGTGTGTGTGTGTTGGTGTGTGTGTTGGTGTGTGTGTGTTGGTGTGTGTGTTGGTGTGTGTGTGTTGGTGTTGTGTGTGTTGGTGTGTGTTGGTGTTGTGTGTGTTGGTGTGTGTTGGTGTGTGTTGGTGTGTTTTGGTGTGTGTTGGTGTGTGTTGATGTGTGCTGGTGTGTGCTGGTTGTGTGTTGGTTGTGTGTTGGTTGTGTGTTGGTTGTGTGTTGGTTGTGTTGGTTGTGTTCGTGTGTGTGTGTGTGTGTGTGTGTGTTTGTGAATGCCCCGTACCAGTGCCTTTCGTACGTACAACGTACGCGAAGTGGTGCCCGGTTGCAAAGTGGTGCCCGCAAATCGGGCACCACTATGTGGACCATTGGATCGTCATCCTTATGCCTTAATATGTTACCCACCGAAATCCCAGAATTTGCAAACGGACCCCAGTTGGATGGTTTTGTCGACCTGGGGTGTGAAGCGAGGTCACGTGACTCACACCGCGTTTACACAAATCCGCCCGGCGCCCTTGCTGCCTGCCGGCGAAGATTGGTGACGTCATATTAGAGATGGTGCTTCTCCACATGCTGTAATGACACTCATTTCCAGTACATATCAATATCGTTTTCCTGCTCTTTTCAAGGTAAGGTGTCAACATGTTTTTATAGGTATCTAAAAATGTCATGATGCGCCAAGTGTATACATACTTATCTCTGTTTGCTTATGTATTTTACTCTAAGTACGTATTCGATATAGCCTACAAGATCTGCATAGTAATAGCTTATAGGTATTTCTAATGCACCCATCTCTAACACCGTCGGAGTTGTCAGTATTGATATAAGTACTCTGCTCAGTACCGTCAGCAGGAGGGTGTCATGCCTATCTCCGTAACGTGTGCACCCTGTCCCATGACGTCACGGTTCCATGACGTCACAGTCATGGTTTCCACCAATGGGGTGGCCGAATGGGGAGCGTGCGAGACCGGCACGGCCGCCATGTTTGTGTTCAGGGGCGGGGCTTGACCTTATATGGGCATGAGCCTCCCACTTTTTGCATTCCTCGCTTTGACATCGCCTAGCGGCTCACCCTTGCAATTTAGGAGAAAATGTCCGAAGAGCGAGCTGTAGAGGACATTGCAATCTATCATTTAGTGCTCAATTCATTCAGCTGGCACCTAAGGTATTCAACTGGTAGGACGCGAAAGTAGGCCGATTTAACACTATTTGAATAGGGAGCGTGTGACGTCACGTGCCCGTGACGTCACGCCATTCGCTGCCTACCCCGGACGGGTCTACCTAGTATCTAGGGCCTTGTACCGTCAGTACTCGCGACGCTGCTGTGAAGTAGAAAGGTAAAAAAGGAAAGGTATTGTATTCTGAAAATTGCTATCTGATCTGATTCATTTTACAATGTGTTGCAATTTTATATTAAGCATGTTCTAGTGTTCCCTGAATGGGAAACTGCCGAATTCCGTGGTTTCAGCTTGTGAAGCGCACAGTTCACTAATATTTTCCCCGCCTCCGCCATGTTATTTTGCATTTTACTTTCTGCCACAGCCTTGCTTCTGTCCATGCGTGGAAGTTTCTTTTAAAAAAATATTGTTTTAAATATATTGGTAGGTTTGAAGCTGAGAAAACGTGTCTGGTATAGCTAGAATGCCTTGAATTGTGCTGAAGCAATGAAAGAAGTTAGTAAGTTCTTACTTATTGGGGTAAACTCACTAAACAAAGTAGCCCATGCATCTTAGCTCATGCACCATGCATGATACAAACCTTTCCACAATCAGGCTTCCTTCAACATAAAGGCACCATACTCTGCAACATAAAAGCACGGTTCATCTGAAGGCCACTACAATAATTATATGAGCATTTAAGACAAAATGTAAAGCCGTGGCAGGATGCAAATGTATAAATGTTAGATGTTTCATGCTATTGATGGTTGATTAATTGTTAGTACATTGTTGGAAGGGTAAACTGCAGTAATTTCCACATGGCCTTGACCAAGTCATGCAATTGCTCTGGCAAATGGACATAAAGGCAAGTGCTAACAGGGTGTTACCAAACTACAAATAACATGAAATTCCCAATGCTCAGAATCATTCCGTCCAACATTCTATGGTGTTACCCAAGGTAACTTAAATGGTAGCTTGTGTGATGCCTGCGCTAGTAATGTATAACATCCTCAAAACTGGCTTCTCACCATTCAATTATGCTTAGTGGAGGATGCCTTCAAGCCCAAGTGTCATGCGCTACCAACCCCACTTGATACTCCCTGGTTTTACCCTACTTTGCTGTAAGCTTCACATTTGGGAACATCAATAGCATACATTTGAACAGACTTTGCTGAGTCTGATTTTACCTCAGTCTGACAACAATATCAGTAAGTTAGATGCTTCCGAACATTGGACATTTTCTGTTGTTGGTGGGTTGTTCATACTTTGGTGCATCTCAATTTCACTAACAGCATACATTTGTCCAGATTTTGGTGCACACAAGTTTGTGTGATGCCTGTGCTAGTAGTACCTAACATACTCAAAACTGGCTTCTCACCATTTGATTAAGTTTAGTGAAGGACGCCTTGAAGCACAACTGGTGTGCTACCAAACCCACGACACCCCCTCTGGTTTTACCCTACTTTGCTTTAAGGCTGACATTTAGGAACACCAATGACATAAATTTGCCCAGCCTGTGCAGAGTCTGATCTTACCACAGTCTGTAAAGAATATCAGTAAGTTGGATGCTTCCGAACACTGGTTATTTTCTGTTGTTGGTGGTTTGTTGATAGTTTGGTACTTTGTTGAATCTCTATTTCACTAACAGCATGAATTTGTCCAGATTTAGGTGCACCCAACGGCCAACATTACCACAGTTTACCCTGGGACTTGGGAGTGATAAATGTATTGGCATCACCACAAACATCAACTATTTGTTATCAAACAGCAGTGGTTGTATGTCTGAACACATGGTTGCAATATACATATCAATATATTTGCTGATTATTTGTATTATTGGCTGGGATCATGGAAAATTAATTATGTATTGGAAATGTATGTTTTTTCTCACTTAAGGTACAACATCAAAGCTAGATGAAGGTTATTCATTCATCACCCTTACATACTTTTGTGGCAGATATGTACCTACCATGTACCTACCATTATTGGGTACTTAATATTTACCGAAGTCCCTACAGTGCTGACTATGGCAGGTGGGGTAAAAACATATAACAACAATGAAATTGTGCCAGCATTGGTCAGCTATACATAAATGATGCAAGTGTATTTTGTTTAACATGTTATGCACACTACGTTGTACCAGGCTGAGGCGCGTAACACAAGAGGAATGTTGTGTGACATCACGTTTGTGAACCCCTGTGTCATGGAATATTATAGTAGTCCATGCCTGTGTTGAGGACCTGGCCCAGTGCTGTTTACCTGCATCGGTATCGCCATGAGTGCGGTTTCAGCCACAGTGTTGGTATCGGCCAGGGCAAGGCTGTATACACCGGCCAGGGTAATAGAACGAGTACGAACAGTAAGGAATGCAATGCCCAAATGAATTAGACAAGATATTTTTCTTCTTCTGGTAATTGTTTTGTGTATTCTAAATTAAAGGTATGGTTTGCTATCAATAACTTGTATTTTCATAGATTATATCTTTATGTATTGAATTCAATTCCAGCAAATATATGAAGTAGTAGTCGAAGTAGTGTATATTTCAGTACCTATAGTAGCATTTGGAAGCGGTCATCATTAATACCCTATCAAGTAGTAGTCGAAGTAGTGTATATCTCAGTACTTGTAGTAGCATTTGGAAGCGGTCAGCGGTCGTTCCGACATTGTTTAACGCCCGAGCCTATTTAACCCATTTGCGCCCAGAATATCGAAAAATGGGAAATAAAAACGTTGTAGCCAAGGCTTGTAGCTATCTTGTCCAGAAGTCGGATGTATAATATGTTCTATAGGTTACGAGCTAGCTTCGTCTGAATATCATCGATTTAACATGGGAACCCTACGGTATAGTAGATTTTTAACGCCCAAACGCCCGAGTGCTGCCAAACGTTACTGGTGGGGGTTGTATCGGCAGCTGATGCCTCGTAGGCTGATAGCTGAGCCAACTGATGTCAGTCGGCGCAGTGCTGCGTAGAAGCTGTTGAGCAATCAGCAGGTTCGTTACAGCTGCAGCCGGGGTTACGCGGCTGTTGATTGGCTGTTGGCCTTAGGATGATCCGCTTTTTGTTAGGCCCGAAGAGTGGTTGCGGTCAGGGGTGCCGTTCCGGGATTTTCAATTGGTCGGCTGCCGGAAGGCTAGTACAAGGTAATGACGTCACTGGATACCATTGTGCCAGTGGGCACTGGGCCCCTCCGTGCTGGCTAGGGTCCCATTCGGCATGTTTATTGTTCAGGGGCCCTTCTCAGCCGCCCAGGGGCTCTTTCGGTCTGGTCAGGGGCCCCTCTGACCTGCACAGGGGCCCTTTGAACTTTCCAGGGACTCTCTGGTTTGTCCAGGCACTTTTGACCTGGTAAGGGACTGCGCTGACTGCTTTGTCACCCTGTCTATATGCTCACTGCTCAGGAGCCCCTCCAACCTGCCCAGGGACCCCTCCGACCTGCCCAGGGGCCCATCTGCTGGCTAGAGGCCCTTCTGTGCTGGCTAGTGGCCCATTCAGCATGTTCAAGGTCCTTCTGACTCGCACAGGGGCCCTTTCGCTCTAGCCAGGGGCCTCTCTGACATGCACAGGGTCATTTTGCACGTCCATGGGGCCCTCTGGTCTTTCAGAGTGCTATCCATGAGGTCTTTCTCTGGTCTTTCCATGGGATCCTGGTGCCTCTTGAAGTGCTCTAAACTCTCTAAAGACCATGCTTCACGTGGTCTCCAGACTCTTGGGATCCCATGATACCCCGTTTCGCGCGGTCTCATCGGCCTCGATAGATATAGATATAGATATAGATATAGAGATATAGATATAGATTAGATATATATTAAATATAGATTAGATATAGATTAGATATAGATTAGATATATATTAGATATAGATTAGATATAGATTAGATATATATTAGATATAGATTAGATATAGATTAGATATAGATTAGATATAGATTAGATATATATTAGATATAGATTAGATATAGATTAGATATAGATTAGATATAGATTATATATAGATTAGATATAGATTATATATAGATTAGATATATATTAGATATAGATTAGATATAGATATAGATATGCATGCAAATATAACAAAACATGTGGCATGTTGATGGTTGATCCTAGATTTGTAATGTAGCAAAATGAGATAGGCAGGATGTGGACTTCGCAAGTTATGTGAATATATGTATTTTGTTTTATAATTTCCCCCTTAAAACACCTTTAATTGTTGACTGGGGTGTTTTCACCTCCATAACATCAGAATGGTCTACTTAAACATACAAACCGATGATACTTCATCCATTGTTTTCTCTACAGCTTTGACCAATGGTGGATCTAGGCTGGTGAATTATGGAAGGCCAAACAAGAATTTTGCCTGAAAATGTGGCAAAAACTGCAGATTTGAGTTGCAATATGATGACCATTGGGAAGGTCATAGCTTCATGGCCTCGCCTTGGATCCGTCTGGGCTTTTATATAAATCCAGAGCTTACCTTAAACTCAACCAAACTAATCTATTTTTTGATGGGTGAGAGGAACAGATATACAGTTACGTATTTTATATGTCTGTTAATGGGTAGGCATATGTGCATAATGTATATGCATTCACATATGCATGGCTATACAATTCACATTACACTTAAACCATAGAAGACTAAAATTAGGTTACATGGAAAGATTTAAACATATTTGGTACAGTTATGTCAGCTTACTGGTGACTTCCCAATCCTAACTGACCTGAGTCTGTGACCCTCTACTGACCTGAGGCTGTGATGTCTGCCCACTGACTGACCTGAGTCTGTGACCCTCTACTGACCTGAGTCTGTGATGCCTGCCCCCTGACTGACCTGAGTCTGTGACTCTCTACTGACTTGAGTCTGTGACTCTGTACTGACCTGAGGTTGTGATGCCTGGCTCCTGACTGACCTGAGTCTGTGATGCCTGGCCCCTAACTGACCTGAGTATGTGATCCTCTAGTGACCTGAGTCTGTGATGCCTGCCCCCTGACTGACCTGAGTCTGTGACTCTCTACTGACCTGAGTCTGTGATGCCTGCCCCCTGACTGACCTGAGTCTGTGACCCTCTACTGACCTGGGTCTGTGGCGCTTGCCCCCTGACTGACCTGAGTCTGTGACTTTCTACTGACCTGAGTCTGTGATGCCTGTCCCCCTGACTGACCTGAGTATGTGACCTTCTAGTGACCCGAGTCTGTGATGCCCCCCCCCCCTCGTGACTGACATGAGTATGCCACCCTCTACTGGCCTGAGTCTGTGACCCTCTGCTGACCTGAGTCTGAGATGCCTGCCCCCTGACTGACCTGAGTCTGTGACTTTCTACTGACCTGAGTCTGAGATGCCTGCCCCCTGACTGACCTGAGTCTGTGACTTTCTACTGACCTGAGTCTGAGATGCCTGCCCCCTGACTGACCTGAGTCTGTGACTTTCTACTGACCTGAGTCTGTGATGCCTGCCCCCTGACTGACCTGAGTCTGTGATGCCTGCTCCCTGACTGACCCAGTCTGTGACCCTCTAGTGACCTGAGTATATGATGCCTGTCCCCCTGACTGACCTGAGTCTGTGACCCTCTACTGACCTGAGTCTGTGATGCCTGTCCCCCTGACTGACCTGAGTCTGTGACTGTCTACTGACCTGAGTCTGTAATGCCTGTCCCCCTGACTGACCTGAGTCTGTGACCCTCTGCTGACCTGGGTCTGTGACGCCTGCCCCCTGACTGACCTGAGTCTGTAACTTTCTACTGACCTGAGTCTGTGACTTTCTACTGACCTGAGTCTGTGACTTTCTACTGACCTCAGTCTGTGACTTTCTACTGACCTGAGTCTGTGATGCCTGCCCCTGACTGACCTGAGTCTGTGATGCCTGCCCCCTGAATGACTTGAGTTTGTGACTCTCTACTGACTTGAGTCTGTGCTCTTCTACTGACCTGAGTATGTGATGCCTGTCCCTGACTGACCTGAGTCTGTAACTCTCTACTGACCTGAGACTGTAATGCCTGCCGCCCTGACTGACCTGAGTCTGTGGCTTTTTACTGACCTGAGTCTGTGATGCCTGCCCCCTGCCTGACCTAAGTCTGTGACCCTCTAGTGACCTGAGTCTGTGATGCCTGCCCCTTGACTGATCTGAGTCTGTGACCCTCTACTGACCTGATACTGTAAGGTGTGCCCACTGACTGACTTGAGTCTGTGACCCTCTAGTGACCTGAGTCTGCGACGCCTGCCCCCTGACTGACCCAAGTCTGTGACCCTCTAATTACCTGAGTATGTGACTCCTGCCCACTGACTGACCTGAGATAGTGACTCTCTACTGACCTGAATATGTGATGACTGCCCCTGACTGACCTGAGTCTGTAACTCTCTACTGACCTGAGACTGTAATGCCTGCCCCCTGACTGACCTGAGTCTGTGACTCTCTACTGACCTGAGTCTGTGATGCCTGCCCCCTGACTGACCTGAGTCTGTGACCCTCTACTGACCTGAGTCTGTGATGCCTGCCCCCTGACTGACCTGAGTCTGTGACTCTCTACTGACCTGAGTCTGTGATGCCTGCCCCCTGACTGACCTGAGTCTGTGACCCTCTACTGACCTGAGTCTGTGATGCCTGCCCCCTGACTGACCCGAGTCTGTGACTCTCTACTGACTTGAGTCTGTGACTCTGTACTGACCTGAGGTTGTGATGCCTGGCTCCTGACTGACCTGAGTCTGTGATGCCTGGCCCCTAACTGACCTGAGTATGTGATCCTCTAGTGACCTGAGTCTGTGATGCCTGCCCCCTGACTGACCTGAGTCTGTGACTCTCTACTGACCTGAGTCTGTAATGCCTGTCCCCCTGACTGACCTGAGTCTGTGACTCTCTACTGACCTGAGTCTGTAATGCCTGTCACCCTGACTGACCTGAGTCTGTGACCCTCTGCTGACCTGAGTCTGTGATGCCTGCCCCCTGACTGACCTGAGTCTGTGATGCCTGCCCCCTGACTGACCTGAGTCTGTGACCCTCTACTGACCTGAGTCTGTGATGCCTGCCCCCTGACTGACCTGAGTCTGTGACTCTCTACTGACTTGAGTCTGTGACTCTGTACTGACCTGAGGTTGTGATGCCTGGCTCCTGACTGACCTGAGTCTGTGATGCCTGACCCCTAACTGACCTGAGTATGTGATCCTCTAGTGACCTGAGTCTGTGATGCCTGCCCCCTGACTGACCTGAGTCTGTGACTCTCTACTGACCTGAGTCTGTAAAGCCTGTCCCCCTGACTGACCTGCGTCTGTGACTCTCTACTGACCTGAGTCTGTGATGCCTGTCCCCCTGACTGACCTGAGTCTGTGACCCTCTACTGACCTGAGTCTGTGATGCATGTCCCCCTGACTGACCTGAGTCTGTGACCCTCTACTGACCTGAGTCTGTAATGCCTGTCCCCCTGACTGACTTGAGTCTGTGACCCTCTACTGACTTGAGGCTGTGATGCCTGTCCCCCTGACTGACCTGAGTCTGTGACCCTCTACTGACCTGAGTCTGTGACTCTCTACTGACCTGAGTCTGTGATGCCTGTCCCCCTGACTGACCTGAGTCTGTGACTTTCTACTGACCTGAGGCTGTAATGCCTGTCCCCTGACTGACCTGAGTCTGTAACTTTCTACGGACCTGAGTCTGTGACTTTCTACTGACCTGAGTCTGTGACTTTCTACTGACCTGAGTCTGTGACTTTCTACTGACCTGAGTCTGTGACTTTCTACTGACCTGAGTCTGTGCCTTTCTACTGACCTGAGTCTGTGATGCCTGCCCCTGACTGACCTGAGTCTGTGATGCCTGCCCCCTGCATGACCTGAGTTTGTGACTCTCTACTGACTTGAGTCTGTGCTCTTCTACTGACCTGAGTCTGTGACTTTCTACTGACCTGAGTCTGTGACTTTCTACTGACCTGAGTCTGTGACTTTCTACTGACCTGAGTCTGAGATGCCTGCCCCTGACTGACCTGAGTCTGTGACTCTCTACTGACCTGAGTCTGTGATGCCTGCTCCCTGACTGACCCAGTCTGTGACCCTCTGGTGACCTGAGTATATGATGCCTGCCCACTGACTGACCTGAGTCTGTGACCCTCTACTGACCTGAGTCTGTGATGCCTGTCCCCCTGACTGACCTGAGTATGTGACCTTCTAGTGACCCGAGTCTGTGATGCTCCCCCCCCCCCCTCGTGACTGACATGAGTATGCCACCCTCTACTGACCTGAGTCTGTGACCCTCTGCTGACCTGAGTCTGAGATGCCTGCCCCCTGACTGACCTGAGTCTGTTACTTTCTACTGACCTGAGTCTGAGATGCCTGCCCCCTGACTGACCCAGTCTGTGACCCTCTGCTGACCTGAGTCTGTGATGCCTGCCCCCTGACTGACCTGAGTCTGTGACCCTCTGCTGACCTGAGTCTGTGATGCCTGCCCCCTGACTGACCTGAGTCTGTGACTTTCTACTGACCTGAGTCTGAGATGCCTGCCCCCTGACTGACCCAGTCTGTGACCCTCTGCTGACCTGAGTCTGTGATGCCTGCCCCCTGACTGACCTGAGTCTGTGATGCCTGCTCCCTGACTGACCTGAGTCTGTGATGCCTGCCCCCTGACTGACCTGAGTCTGTGATGCCTGCTCCCTGACTGACCTGAGTCTGTGATGCCTGCCCCCTGACTGACCTGAGTCTGTGATGCCTGCTCCCTGACTGACCCAGTCTGTGACCCTCTAGTGACCTGAGTATATGATGCCTGCCCACTGACTGACCTGAGTCTGTGACTCTCTACTGGCCTGAGTCTGTGATGCCTGCCCCCTGACTGACCTGAGTCTGTGATGCCTGCTCCCTGACTGACCCAGTCTGTGACTCTCTACTGACCTGAGTCTGTGATGCATGTCCCCCTGACTGACCTGAGTCTGTGACTCTCTACTGACCTGAGTCTGTAATGCCTGTCACCCTGACTGACCTGAGTCTGTGACTCTCTGCTGACCTGAGTCTGTGATGCCTCCCCCCTGACTGACCTGAGTCTGTGACCCTCTACTGACCTGAGTCTGTAATGCCTGTCCCCCTGACTGACCTGAGTCTGTGACCCTCTGATGACCTGAGTCTGTGATGCCTCCCCCCTGACTGACCTGAGTCTGTGACCCTCTACTGACCTGAGTCTGTGATGCCTGTCCCCCTGACTGACCTGAGTCTGTGACTCTCTACTGACCTGAGTCTGTAATGCCTGTCCCCCTGACTGACCTGAGTCTGTGACTCTCTACTGACCTGAGTCTGTAATGCCTGTCCCCCTGACTGACCTGAGTCTGTGACCCTCTGATGACCTGGGTCTGTGACGCCTGCCCCCTGACTGACCTGAGTCTGTGACTTTCTACTGACCTGAGTCTGTGACTTTCTACTGACCTGAGTCTGTGACTTTCCACTGACCTGAGTCTGTGACTTTCTACTGACCCGAGTCTGTGATGCCTGCCCCCTGAATGACCTGAGTTTGTGACTCTCTACTGACTTGAGTCTGTGCTCTTCTACTGACCTGAGTATGTGATGCCTGCCCCTGACTGACCTGAGTCTGTAACTCTCTACTGACCTGAGACTGTAATGCCTGCCGCCCTGACTGACCTGAGTCGTTGGCTTTTTACTGACCTGAGTCTGTGATGCCTGTCCCCAGCCTGACCTAAGTCTGTGACCCTCTAGTGACCTGAGTCTGCGGCGCCTGCCCCCTGACTGACCCAAGTCTGTGACCCTCTAATTACCTGAGTATGTGACTCCTGCCCACTGACTGACCTGAGATAGTGACTCTCTACTGACCTGAATATGTGATGACTGCCCCTGACTGACCTGAGTCTGTGACTCTACTGACCTGAGTCTGTGACACTCTGCTGACCTGAGTCTGGGACACTCTGCTGACCTGAGTCTGTGCTGCCTGTCCCCCTGACTGACCTGAGTCTGTGACCCTCTACTGACCTGAGTATGTGATGCCTGCCCCCTGACTGACCTGAGTCTGTGACTCTCTACTGACTTGAGTCTGTGACTCTGTACTGACCTGAGGTTGTGATGCCTGGCTCCTGACTGACCTGAGTCTGTGATGCCTGTCGCCCTGACTGACCTGAGTCTGTGACCCTCTACTGACCTGGGTCTGTGGCGCCTGTCCCCTGACTGACCTGAGTCTGTGACCCTCTACTGACCTGAGTCTGTGATGCCTGTCCCCCTGACTGACCTGAGTATGTGACCTTCTAGTGACCCGAGTCTGTGATGCTTCCCCCCCCCCTCGTGACTGACCTGAGTCTGTGATGCCTGGCCCCTAACTGACCTGAGTATGTGACCTTCTAGTGACCCGAGTCTGTGATGCTTCCCCCCTCGTGACTGACCTGAGTCTGTGATGCCTGGCCCCTGACTGACCTGAGTATGTGACCTTCTAGTGACCCGAGTCTGTGATGCTTCCCCCCTCGTGACTGACCTGAGTCTGTGATGCCTGGCCCCTGACTGACCTGAGTATGTGACCTTCTAGTGACCCGAGTCTGATGCTTCCCCCCCCCCCTCGTGACTGACCTGAGTCTGTGATGCCTGCCCCCTGACTGACCTGAGTCTGTGATGCCTGCTCCCTGACTGACCTGAGTCTGTGATGCCTGCTCCCTGACTGACCTGAGTATGTGACCCTCTAGTGACCTGAGTCTGAGATGTCTGCCCCCTGACTGACCTGAGTCTGTGACTTTCTACTGACCTGAGTCTGTGATGCCTGCTCCCTGACTGACCTGAGTCTGTGATGCCTGCTCCCTGACTGACCTGAGTCTGTGATGCCTGTCCCCCTAACTGACCTGAGTATGCCACCCTCTACTGGCCTGAGTCTGTGATGCCTGCCCCCTGACTGACCTGAGTCTGTGATGCCTGCCCCCTGACTGACCTGAGTCTGTAACTCTCTACTGACCTGAGACTGTAATGCCTGCCCCCTGACTGACCTGAGTCTGTGATGCCTGCTCCCTGACTGACCCAGTCTGTGACCCTCTAGTGACCTGAGTATATGATGCCTGCCCACTGACTGACCTGAGTCTGTGACCCTCTACTGACCTGAGTCTGTGATGCCTGTCCCCCTGACTGACCTGAGTCTGTGACTGTCTACTGACCTGAGTCTGTAATGCCTGTCCCCCTGACTGACCTGAGTCTGTGACTCTCTACTGGCCTGAGTCTGTGATGCCTGCCCCCTGACTGACCTGAGTCTGTGACCCTCTAGTGACCTGAGTCTGTGACCCTCTAGTGACCTGAGTCTGCGACGCCTGCCCCCTGACTGACCCAAGTCTGTGACCCTCTAATTACCTGAGTATGTGACTCCTACCCACTGACTGACCTGAGATAGTGACTCTCTACTGACCTGAGTATGTGACTCCTGCCCACTGACTGACCTGAGTCTGTGACTCTCTACTGACCTGAATATGTGATGACTGCCCCTGACTGACCTGAGTCTGTGACACTCTGCTGACCTGAGTCTGTGACACTCTGCTGACCTGAGTCTGTAATGCCTGTCCCCCTGACTGACCTGAGTCTGTGACCCTTACTGACCTGAGTCTGTGATGCCTGCCCCCTGACTGACCTGAGTCTGTGATGCCTGCCCCCTGACTGACCTGAGTCTGTGACTCTCTACTGACCTGAGTCTGTGACCCTCTAGTGACCTGAGTCTGCGACGCCTTGCCATCCTGACTGACCAAAGTATGTGACCCTCTAATTACCTGAGTATGTGACTCCTGCCCACTGACTGACCTGAGATAAATGACTCTACTGACCTGAATATGTGATGACTGGCCCTGACTGACCTGAGTCTGTGCCACTCTGCTGACCTGAGTCTGTGATGCCTGTCCCCCTGACTGACCTGAGTCTGTGACCCTCTACTGACCTGAGTCTGTGATGCTGCCCCCTGACTGACCTGAGTCTGTGACTCTCTACTGAACTGAGTCCTGTGATGCCTGTCATCACCCTGACTGACCTGAGTCTGTGACCCTCTACTGACCTGGGTCTGTGACGCCTGCCACTGACTGATCCTGGAGTCTGTGACACTCTGCTGACCTGAGTCTGTGATACCTGTCCCCCTGACTGACCTGAGTTAAAAAACGCTTGGCAGACGTGCATCAGCTTCAAAAAACTGCACTCCGGAGGGGGGGGGGGGGGTGATTTGATTCGATTTTGATCGCCGCCAGCAGTAGTTCATATCTAGCTCCCCAGTAATAAGGGTTAATAGATATAGTAATAGGGACAGTAATATGGTTAATAATTTGATGTTTCTTGCTCCGCTACGTTAACCCGCGCGGGCGCTGTGGGGGGTAAATTTTACCCCCCTCGCGGATTTTCTCCATAACTTGAAAACCATGACAGATATCGAAGTGAAACTTGCGGTACCTTATGGTGCAGATCAATTCTACATCTTGTGTTACAATTTTGTTGAAATTTGTTAGAATTTTTGAGGATGATAATGACGCTTTAGTGACGTCATGTCATGTCATTTTTGGTGAAGAAACGTTTAAATGTTTGAAAAATCGTAGAAAAATAGCGCGTTGATGCAAATCGCAAATAAAAGGCATCAAAAGAAAAGGAATACAATTGTCTTCAAAATGCGTATCTCGGATGTTCAAAATTTTAGGTTTTGTGACCCCAAAAAATGCAAAAAGCTGATTTTGGGGGGAAGAATTTCCACAAAAGTTTTTTGTTTGAAGATTTCAAAAAACCGGAAGATGTATTAGAGAACCGAGTAGAAGGAGACGATGTTCAAACCAAATTTCAAAGCAATTTCTTTATTTTGACTGACATGGCTCTCTAAGAATAAGTAACCCATGACGTCATTTTTTTAAATTGCGTTTTTTGGCTTTTACTGACCAGATACAGACAAATAAATGCCACCACTGTATTTCAAAAGACAAAAACTAGCCTAGAAACATGCAATGTTTATTTAGATTAATCAATTTCTAATTTTACCTTATTGTGACCTGACCTTGACCGGAGGGCGATTATATGGTGTCAAGCTGTGAAAATGGCTGCTTCTATCGAATTCTACGTGTAAAATAACCCATACAACATGTGTCGCATGGCTTTCGTAGACCTGTGACCTTTTGTGACCTGACATTAACCTTGACCCTTTGCTTAAAATTTCACTTGTACTTATGCGGAGATGTATTATACATTTGGGACGCACTTTGTGAGATAATTGTTTGCAATACAAGGCTTTGGATGGAAAGTATAGCCCTAAAAACCACAAATACTTAAACTTTGACACTTGACCTGACCGTGACCTGACATGCTGACCTTATGCTCATAATTTCGGGTAATGCGTTAGATTCTTCTCACTGAGAGATTTCGATCGCCGCCTTGCGCGTCTCGCTGCGGTTATTGGTTCGGAAGATACGAGGGGGTAAAATTTACCCCCCCCCCCCCCTCCAGCACCGGGACGTTTCGGAATGGAGACCCCCAGCGCCGCGCGGGTTGAGCGTCATTACCCAGTGAACCAGTGATCATGACATTTATCCTAATGAGCTATACACAAAACTCACTGTCAGTTCATATCCACCCCTAGTGGGGTCCGACGAGTGACGTCATGTGTGCGCCGCGTGTGCGCGTGTGCGCGTTGTGCGCGTGTGCGCGTGTGCCGTGGCGTGTGCGCGCGTGCGCGCGTGCGCGCGTGCGTGCGTGCGTGCTGCGTGCGTGCGTGCAGCTGCGTGCGTGCGTGCGTGCGTGCGTGCGTGCGTGCGTGCGTGCGTGCGTGCGTGCTCGTGCGTGCTGTGCGTGCGTGCGTGAGCTGCGTGGAGCGTGCGTGCGTGCGTGCTGCGTGCGTGCGTGCGTGCGTGCGTGCGTGCGTGCGTGCGTGCGTGCGTGCGTGCGTGCTGTGCGTGCGTGCGTGTGTCGTGTGTGTGTGTGTTGTGTGTGTGTGTGTGTGTGTGTGTGTTGTGTGTGTGTGTGTGTGTGTGTTGTGTGTGTGTGTGTTGTGTGTGTGTGTGCTGCTGTCGTGTCGTCGTGTTTTAATTACTCGACTTTGAGCTGTAATTGGGTGAATACCTGTTGTTCATTGTCAATAAATACACAATATACCATACTATTGCTTTACGTTATTTTTTGCCAGTTACCCGACTTCTAATTTCTATTCAACTATCGATGATATCCCTACTGAAAAGATGCATCGGGCCGGCAGCCTGAAGCCATCAGTAACAGAGCACCGGAAACGAACACCGAACTTCTTAAAGCCACGGTAGAGATAGGAGCAGAGACGAGAAAGCGAAGAGCGAGAGCGAGATAAAGAGGATAAGAGGACCAAGAGAAAAAGAGAGAAAGAGAGAAAGAGAGAAGAGAGAAAAGAGAGAGAGAGAGAGAGAAAGAGAGAGAGAGTGAAGAGAGAGAGAGAGAAGAGATAGAGAGGAGAGAGAGAGAGAGAGAGAGAGGAGAGAGAGGAGAAGAGAGACGAGAGAGTAGAGAGAGAGGAAGAGAGAGAAGAGAGAGAGCGAGATAGAGCGAGAGAGCGAGAGTAGCGAGAGAACGAAGAGAACGAAGAGAACGAGATAACGAGAGAACGAGGAAGAGACAGACAGACAACAGACAGACAGACAGACAGACAGACAGACAGACAGACCAGACAGACAGACAGACAGACAGAACAGGACAGACAGACAGACAGACGAGACATGACAGACAGACAGACAGACAGACAGAGACAGCGTACACACACTCACTCGCGGCCGACGTGACCTCTGTCTCGGTTGCAGTAATTTTTCACCGGTGACTGGAACTTGCTCTTGCTGTTGGCAGCACTGCGTCGGCCAGTAGAGCGGGTTCGCCGCTGAGCCGGCCGCGCGCACACGGGACGGACTCCAGTCATCGCCCGCTGTCAGCAGGACGCCGCTCGAGGTCGCTTCGGTCCGGGCCCTGCCGCGAACACAGGTGACGCTGGCGGAGGGTCGCATGAGCGATGACGGCTGGCCCGGCGATGCCTAGACACGGAACGGGTAGCGCACAGCGCAACGCAATTAAGTTCGGTCTTCATTCTCAAAGGAATTGGCAATTGCTTCTAGAATATGCCACAACGTAGACTATCATACAAATGTGTTATCCAACGAAAATAACCAGTGATTCTTACTGGACAGACAGGTATGCACTTGCACGACTGCGACGGCACGCGGCCAGAGGTATTCCCCTCCGGCCATGAACCTGAATATTCCCAGGTATTCTCTATCCAAGAAGGTATTACACGTGAAAATTAGACGCCAAGTGCAGCACACCGAAATGTAAACAAAAATATTTGATATGGGAAAATGTCACGTGATTAAGAAATCAGTATTGCACAGCCGACGGCGGCTCACACGCAATTTGAGACTGTCAAGGACCAAGGTAGGTATCTAGCTAGCTACATATTGAAATTTCGTGGGGACTGAGGATGTTATAACTTTCAGCTTAGTCATTTATAGCACAGATGAGCTAAATATAACGCTGTCGCTGACGTGGCAAACCAGGACAGGTGGTACTCAAGGACGTCATCGTTTTAGTTGTGATCGTTTCGGGCATAGATAACAGGAGTGGCCTGGATTTGACACGGAAATCAGCGCTTTAAAATAGGAGGCCGAACATTAGCAGCAAGGGAATTCCACGATAGATCGACCAAGGCATAACACCACCATATCTTATTTTTGGCTGTAATTTGGTCAAAGGGTTTATCATAGCGGGGAAGTCAGCTGTAGCCAACGGAAAAAATATACGAGTAGCGGTTGTAAAGATATAGCCTCGGGCACTTTTCAGGAGGTCACTCAGCAGACCTACATTTTGGTGGCTCGTAGTTCACAACCCATCATAGTTACGACATCAAACCTGTATATTGAAGAAACTTGCATTGAAACCGAGGGATATTTTGCAATCTTTGATTTTTTTTTAGGGGGGGACACGTGACCGCTTGACCTATATTTTGATGAGTGACCAGGACAATACATCAATTGAAAGTCGAATTTCCGTTTGAAGACGATTAAAGCCTGGTCAATGTCTCCTTTCAGATAGATATTTAAAAAAAAATGTTTTCGGCCTCGAAATGGGATTTTGAGCCTCCTAATCATGATAAATCGACAACAAAAAACACTATCATAATTTAATTTCGCTCTGTATTTTGGTAATTTGGTCTGTCGCCGCCGCCGCTCTGTAGAGCGGCGGCGACAGAGGTTCAGGCGTCTGTATACTGGCCAAATTCTGTCGGCACAGGCCCATTTTTACGTTTCTGACAGAAATTCAGAAACCACCCACCCAGTTTTTGCTTGATGGGAGAAGGGGAGAGAGGTCAAGAAACTGCAGCGGGGGCTAGCTGCACGTTTCTCCGGCTGCCAAAACAATTAAAGGCACCAGCAGTATTCACCGTTTTTGTTCCAGTGGAATGAAATACACCTGACAAGTTTGTCACGTGGACCCGGACCCGGTAACAAAGTTATACAATTATTTCTTGCTCAAAATCACCTATCCAATCCACTGGCGTTTGACCGCATCTCGATATCTTTACCCAGTCCCGTGATATGCATGAGTAAACGTTCGCACGCGCCACCTATACACTTTCTTGCGAGGCTGAAGGGGCATTTAATGGGCTATGTCCACTTTTTTTATCGATCGAAAGGTAATTAATAAAACTAAACTTTGGCTTTGAGTAAAAAATAAAGATTTCGACTGGGGAAAACATAGGTCACGTAAAAAAAGGTCAAAAGGTCAAAAATAAAATAAAATTACCAAATCGGAAATTTCGAGATACCCAAAAGTTTCCCTGCATCATTGCGAGTTTCAGTGATATAATCGCTTTTAAGGTTTCCGGTCCTCTCACTACAAGTTATGATCCATCAAAGAAAGGTCTGCAGCGTGACCTTTCGACATTGCCGGAGGCTATATATAACTCTGTCACCGTTGCTCGGCGAGGCAAAATATTTGCACACCCGTCTTCAGGGCTACGACAACCCTATAGACCCAATCTTAAATTTGTATAGAGATGAGGGTGTAAAATCGACCCTCCGACTGGTCGATCTGTCCCTGGAACTGATGAAAGCGTATTCTCTGTTTATCCTGTAATATCGCATTTACGGATAGTGATATACGTTACCACTTACCAATGTATGATACTGGCATATATAGGTACTGGTACTAAAGTGCTGATATCTTTTCTAGTAGAGGTTGATTTTCCATTGGGTCTGCAAGTGCAGGAATATTTTGTATCTTTGCACTCTCCGCTGAGATGCAAAGATAAAAAACGTTTAAAGGGAAATAATGACCTTTTGATTTTGTTAGCAACAATTTCTTAGGCTACCGCTATGGTTTTTAAAATTATTTTATTTACATTTAAGGATTAAATAAAATTATTCCCAAATTTGAGTTGTAAGTTGGGAAAAATACAAAACAAGTTACCTTGTGTACTTCATGAAGGTCATTTACAAATTCGCCCTTCCCTACCATTGTTAACATCGATTGCGGCATTTTTGGAGGCTCTGTGGACATTTCCGATCAAACTGAGCGCTGCTCGGACACACGCTAGTAGCGCTTTCGTCTCATCCATGGCAAACCAGGCGTCAGCCAATCAAAAGCCAGAAAGGGAATAACGTTCTGGCTTTTCATTGGCTCACGCCTGGTTGCCATGGAGAACGAAAGCGCTACTAGCAACAACTCGCCACAAATGGTTAAGGTGCGTCCGAGAAGCATGACAATGCTTTGTAAACAAATCGCCGACGCTAAATAGGTCGCCGTCGATGTGCATCGATGAGCTTCCGATTTAATTGCCAGTTTTTGTGTTATTGTTTGTTAGTTTTTTTGTGTGAAAATTATATTTTTCATGATAATATAAAGCATAGTGTTATATACAGCCACAGACAAATTATACAATACTCCTAATGTTGAAAACAAATGAATTTATTTTCAAAAATTGAGAGGGTCGCAACCACTAACTATGCCGCCGTTGATGTGCATCGATGAGGCTTCCGATTTATATTGCCACTTTTTCCAATCGCTGTTTAGTTTTAGAAGACCGCCGGGCGATATAATCACAACAAGCAGAAACACCACAATATATTTTCCACTCCATTGCGTAAAAAAACAATACGGGAAAAGCCCGCAGTTTTGATTGAGGACCAAAAGTACATTGCAAGTACCGGTCGTTAAAAGTGTGGAACGCTTATCAACTTTAACTTGAAAATATCTTACGGTAGGAAAGTTTTCATGCAAAATGTGATGAATTTACAATATATTTTGGTCTCGTCTGGCGATTTCAAGTGCTAACTCCATTTTTGTGGGAAAAGGGTCATTATTTCCCTTTTAATGCATGTTCATACGATAAGTGAAATGATGTGTTATCTTTGCATCCCTCTGAGGCGGGATTTAACTGTTCTCTTCCAAAAGTTACCATGATAAGAATTAAATAAGGTCACGTGAATTCCGACGAAAAATAAAATACTCAAGTAATCTTTCAAGTATCTTTGTGTTTTTATCCATGACAGATGGAGGTAAGCTGATGAGAATAACCCATAAGCAGATGTATGGCAAAGCTTTCGGTATATTAATACCTTGATCACTGCACTGCGATGAAGAACGACAAAGACATACACGTTGTCTTTGTCGTTCTTCATCGCAGTGCAGTGATCAAGGTATTCAATATACCGAAAGCTTTGCCCATACATCTTGCTTTTGGTGTTATTCTCATCACTTACTCCCTTTCACAGTATCTGTCTACTTAGAAAGATATAGAATGATTCATGTCTCCCTCGTGGAAGATAGCAAATCTTTTCTGCGCTTGTGTTCCTGAAAAACCTCGTTTCTTTCGTCGCTCGGTTTTTCAGTCCACACGCTTGGAAGAAAGATATCCCTATATTCCACTCGGAGCTATGAATAATCCTCTATAACTAAGGTACTGGTATGTGTACACTGATGGTTTGATAGTGCAGCAAATACGACAACTATTTCCAATCGCATTATGTGGCCTGGCAATCTGATAAAAAAAAAAATCAAGAAAACCATTTGTGAACGGGAACGCAAAGAATATTGTGAAAATATTCCTAGGTTTGTGAGCACGTGGAAGTACGATTTCCAGCACCGTCGATCGTTCACATTGCACGGGTCATTCCACGATAAGATCGACCAAAAACAAAGGCAAATTAACACCATCATATTGTATTTCTCCCTGTAATTTGGTCTAGGGGGTGGTGGAAGCCAGGTCGTGTGGATGCCAGTCGTTGCCAACGAAACAATTATCCGAGTAGCAGTGTTCAAGATATAGCCTCGGGCACTTTTCAGGAAGAGAGCCGCCTAGATTCGATATTGGAGAGGCTCCAAAAAATCCTATTTGGAGGCCGAAAGACATTTTTTTTTTTGTATTTGGTCTTATCTGGAAGAACAGTGACCAGGCTTTTAATCGGTCTTTCCAAACGGAAATTCGACTTTACAATTGATGTATTGTCCTGGTCACTCATCAAAATATAGTTCAAGCGGTCACGTGTCCCCCCCCCAAAAAAAAACAAAGATTGCATCAAAAATATACCCTCGGTTCAATGCAAGTATCTTCAATATACAGGTTTGTATGTCGTAAACTATGATGGTTTGTGAACTACGAGCCACCAAATGTAGGTCTGCTGAGTGACCTCCGAAAAAGTGCCCGAGGGCTATATCTTTACAACCGCTACTCGTATATTTTTTCCGTTGGCACAGCTGACTTCTCCCGCCTATGATAACCCCTTTGACCAAATTACAGCCAAAAATAAGATATGGTGGTGTTTATGCCTTGGTCGATCTATCGTGGAATTCCCTTGCTGCTAATGTTCGGCCTCCTATTTTAAATCAGTGATGGTGTCCGTGTCAAATTCACAAGACGTTATCATGTCTAAACTGATCACTGCTCCGCAAAGATCGTAACAACTACTTGAGTGTTGGAGCTTACACCTGTCACTGTTTGCACGTCAGCGACAGCGTTATATTTAGCTCTCATCTGTGCTATAAATGACTAAGCTGAAAGTTAAACTCTCAGTCCCCACCGAAATTCAATATGTAGCTAGCTAGATACCTACCTTTGGTCCTTGACAGTCAAATTGCGTGTGAGTCGAGCCGTAGGCCTGTGCAATACTGATTCTTAATCACGTGACATTTTTCCCATATCAAATATTTTGTTTTACATTTCGGTGTGCTGCACTTGGCGTCTAATTTTCACGTGTAATACCTTCTTGGATAGAGAATACCTGGGAATATTCAGGTCATGGCCGGAGGGGAATACCTCTGGCCGCGTGCCGTCGCAGTCGTGCAAGTGCATACCTGTCTGTCGTAAGAATCACTGGTTTATTTTCGTTGGATAACACATTTGTATGATAGTCTACGTTGTGGCATATTCTAGAACAATTGCCAATTTCCTTTTGAGAATGAAGACCGAGAACTTAATTGCGTTGCGCTGTGCGCTACCCCGTTCCGTGTCCGCTAGGCATCGCCGGCCAGCCGTCAATCGGCTCATGCGACACTCGCCAGCGTCACCTGTGTCGCGGCAGGCCCGACCGAAGCGACCTCGAGCGGCGTCTGCTGACAGCGGGCGATTGACTGGGAGTCCGTCCCCGGTGCGCGCGGCCGGCTCAGCGGCGAACCCGCTCTACTGGCCGACGCAGTGCTGCACACAGCAAAGAGCAAGTTCCAGTCACCGGTGAAAAAATACTGCAATCAAGACAGAGGTCACGTCGGCCGAGGTGAGTGGTGTGTTCGCTGTCGTCTGTCTGTCTGTCTGTCTGTCGTCTGTCTGTCTGTCTGTCTCGTTGTCTTCTGTCAGTCTGTCTGTCTGTCTGTCTTGTCTGTCTGTTGTCTGTTCTGTCTGTCTGTCCGTGTCTGTCTGTCTGTCTGTCTGTCTTGTCTGCTTGTCCTGTCCTGTTGTCTGTCTGTCTGCTCTCTCGTGTCTGTCTGCTTCTCGTCTGTTCTCTCTCCGTTCCTCTCGTTCTCTCGTTCTCTCGTTTCTCTCGTTCTCTCGTTCTCTCGTTTCTCATCGTTCTCTCGTGTCTCTCGTTCTCGTTTCGTTCCTCTCGTTCTCTCGTTCTCTCGATTCACTTCGTTTCTCTCGTTCTCCCGTTTCTCGTCGTTCTCTCGTTCTCTCGTTCTCTCGTCTCTCGTTTCTCTTCGTTCTCGTTCTCTTCGTTCTCTCGTTCTCTCGTTCTATCTCGTTCTCTCGTTCTCTCTCGTTCTCTCGTATCCTCATCGCTTCGTTCTCTCGTTCTCTCGTTCTCTCGTTCTCTCGTTCTCTCGTTCTCTCGTTCTCTCGTTCTCTCTCGTTCTCTCTCCGTTCTCATCGTTCTCTCGTTCTCTCGTTCTCTCGTTCTCTCGTTCTCTCGTTCTCATCGTTCTCTCGTTCCTCTCGTTCTCTCGTTCTCTCGTTCTCTCGTTCTCTCCGTTCTCTCGTTCTCTCGTTCTCTCGTTCTCTCGTTCTCTCGTTTCTCTCGTCTCGTTCTCGTCGTTCTCGTTCTGTTCCTCTCGTTCTCTTCGTTCCTCTCGTTCTTCTCGTTCTTCTCGTTCTCTCGTTTCTCTCGTTCTCTCGTTCTCGTCGTCTTTCTCATCGTTCTCTCGTTCTCTCTCGTTCTCTCGTTCTCTCGTTCTCTCGTCTCTCTTCGTTCTCTCGTTATTCTCACAGTCGTTT